>JAASFV010000350.1:0-25429 GCA_023334015.1 Globisporangium paddicum
CGAAGAGCACGCACTGACGGAAGAGCGCATGTACCTGCACTGCATCATGAAGTGGCTCGAAGTGCTCAGCGACTGGGGCTTCGAGACCAAGGAGACGCCGCAGGTGCAAGGCTTCCCAGAGTTCACAGACTTTTCGTGGTAGAGTACGGTCACTCTTGCTTGTGAAGGTGTAGCTGATAGTCGCAATGGCTATTATATGTATAGATTATATGTATGTGAATCAAGTGTCCATTCCAAAGTGCGTTGCGTCGAGCTCGATGTCAATGAAGTATATCGTTCTGGACAACGTAGGAAGCTTCAATTCCGTGAGTCAGGAAGACTGTTAAACGTTATTACTGAATGTTGTTGAAAAAATATATGCGTTTATTGAAAATTGTACAAGCCTAGGTCGAGAACTGAAAGGTGTAGAGCGCCATCACTGGTTTAACTTGCATGCACTGCTCTAGGTGGCAGCATCTTCCTTCGTCTTGCTGTCTCCTGGGCCGTTAGACTTTGATTTTCCGTGTTCGTGTCGCTTGCCGCCGTGGTGCTCGGTAGCGCTTGGCAGCTGGCGATACAGCCCGCACTTGGATGTCGAGGATGGTCAAGCGATCCGCGCCGTTGCCATCATCGTTGTGGACTTCGGGGCTGAGACCGCAGACCTCGCCACCATCTTGGTCAGTGTTGAGAGAGATTGGAATCATCCAGATCTCCACGGAGTCATCGATCGCATCGGTAGCCGGAGTCGCTAGCGTCTTCTTGGCGGTGGTAGTGTTCATACTCACTCGCGTGGTGTCGTATGCGAAGGAGTGTCAATTGGGAACTGAGCTCTTTAGGTAGGGAGTCTATTCACACTACGATATCAGTGGCATGTCCTGATTCGACCCTCAAGTGAGGACGCAGAGCGAGTTGAAGAGAGTCAGAAAACGTAGAAGTTGGTGGTGCGAAGCGGTGCAAATGTACGATCCGACGGCACTCGCCAATTTTCGTAAAGTCAGCCAAGGTCGGCGTATCAGCCTCGCACAGTAAGTGCATTTGCTTCAATCAGTCAGTTGCTGATCGGTTAGGCTCGGCGAAGGACGCCAGGTGAGGACGCAGCACAGATGGAAACTGGGCTACACTGGCCATATTCATACAGTGCCACCAGCTTTGTGTGCACGAGAGGTGGTCAATGTAGCCATTTCTGTCCAACTTGGTGGTCTTCAAGCTGCAGGAAAAGGAAAAAAAAGAAGAAGCTCGTCCTGTTGCCTGAGATGTGTGGACTGGTGGTCTCTTTCTGAGGCCACAACGCGGACTTGCAAGCCGCTCAGGTTAAAAGGTAAGGCGCTTGGCTCACATAGCGGCCTTCATTACAGTCCTCTAGTAATAAATTGGTGGTGTCTGACTTTGGCTTTTTATAATTTCGACTACTCCTCGTTCACAACGCAACGATCCAACTTGTCTGGTGTGTAAGACATGGCAGCTTGCCCCCTCTCTCTCTTTCGTCCTCTGCCTCTTTTCTACTGTGCGTGCCATCACTCTCGTTGATTACACTCGACATGGATACATCATGAAACCGTCAGATCCGCCAAAACCAAGTGGGTCACGCGCTGACTTTTTCCAAACTGGACTTGTTCAGGAACTGCAGAACATGCTTGTCGTGGTGTCGAAGAGGCACAGCACGAATGCTAAGCGGATGTGCTTGAGCTTGGAAGTCCAGTTCTCAAGTCTACTGTGCCAATATGAGCCTCTCATCTCGCATCTCCAAGCAGCGCTCTCTCAGAACTGAAACCAACGACGCTTCGTCTTTCTCTTCCCTCACTCACATCCCAGCAATCGCACGCACATCCAGCAACATGGAGGAGCCGTCGTTCTCCTCCTCCTCTACGGCCATAGGTGGCAATGCTGCTGCTGGCTGCGGCTCTTTCTTCGCAAATGACGACGACCATCCGTGCGAGAAGCTACGCAAGGAGAGCGAGGAGCTCTGCTTCCTCCAGCAGCTAAAGTCGGCGCACGACAAGGCGGTTGCGGCGCTCAAGGAGGCGACCGAGCTCTACGGTAAAAGCTCGCTGCGTCTCGTGCCGTTCTACCTCGTGCTCGTGGAGATTGCGCTGCAGGAGCGGCAGCTCAAGCAGGCGGAGGAGGTGCTCTCACTCGTCAACTGGCTGCTCGTCAAGGACCGCAAGCCTGCTGGTGCTACAAACCCAGGTGGTGGACCCAGTGCCCATGCAGTACACATACGTCGCCACCAGGAAGACGAGGCCCTGCCAGAAGAGATGAAGAACCTCTTTGTGATCCGCATGAATAAGCTCTACAGCGTGCTGCTCATGGAGTACGACGCGCACACCGAGGCGCTGCAGCGCGCGGCCCACGGCGCGTACCACTGCGCGCTGCTCTTCGGGCCCGAGCACCTGTACACATCCGAGCTCTACTTCTGTCTGGGTTCAATCTTCAGCCGCATGCAGCAGGTGCACGCGTCCGGCCAGAAGCAGCAGCGCGACAACGAGAACGCTCTCGGGATGTTCGACAAGGTTGTCGACATCTGGTACCGTTTCCTGACCAACCCGCCCGAAGAGACCGCCGCGTGGATGCTTGAACACCAGCGCCTACGCATCTACGAGGCCAGTCGCATGCTGCAGCAGATCATCAAGCTCCGCAGTGCAGCGCTCGGCGCAACGCACGTGGCCACAGGCGAAGTGCTCTACACACAAGGGCTCGTATTCCTCTTCCTGGGCGACCACGCGCAGGCCAAACGCTTCGTGCAGCAGTCGCTCGACGTCTACAGCGATAACCTTGTACGTGCTCATAAAAGATTTCTCTATTCTCGATGATGAGGCTCACCTCTACTGCTGTCTATGGATGGCTGGTTGGCTGTGATAGGGACCCGAGCACCCGTCGACCTTGGATGTGAAAAATGTGCTGCAGCAGCTGCAGGACGCCGGCGTCTAATAGACCCAGCACTTTAAGCTTCGCTCGTACTCTCGGTCTTCTGCTGCTTCTGCTGTCTGTGGAACGTCATGGTCGTGACCTCGCGTTCGCTGGGGACAACATCTTCGAACGGGTCCGGACTTGTGAAGAACAGGTCACCGTATTGCTTCTACATGTTCATTCGCACAATACAGAGCCATTTGATGCTAGTAAGCTAACTCAATCCCAACAAAGTTCACAATCGAAATAACAACAGCGGTTGTCCATACCTGAGCCTCGGCTGGTGCCATGAGCCAAAGCTTCCACGCGTGCAACATCATGCGCTGCGAGTCGTCACCCTCATCGCCGTAAGTCACGTCGCCCAGGATCGGGAACCCGTTGTGCGCCAGGTGCAGGCGCAGCTGGTGGCGCCGGCCCGTGAGCGGCCGCAGCAGCACTTTCGTTACGGGCTCCTCGACATTGTTGATAGTACACGTGCCGTGGCCCAATACGAACGCAATCGTGGACGAGGCCTTCCCGGGGTTCGCAGCGTCACCGATCTGCATGCGGAAGACCTCGCTGCTCGGCTCGGCGATGCGGTCGTCAAACACATAGGCCACAGGCTCCTTTGCCTCGCTCTTCTGGTCCTTCTCGCCATCGTTTTCGCGCTCCATCGCCTCGTATTTGCGCTTTCGGGCGACTTTTTCCCGCTCGCCGTCGAGAAACTCCGTCAGTTCGCGCACAAAGCGGTCCTTGTCGACCTGGCCGCGCTGCTTGAACGGCTCCTGCTGGTCCCTGGGCAGATCGCGCCACTTGAGCGCCACAAAGGCCTGTTCTTCGTCTGTCAGCGGCTGGTTCTGGGCCGCGCGGTCCTTCATGAGACGCGATTTCTCCATGTGGAAGAGCGACGGGCCGTGATGCACGCCACGAGGATAATTCGGGTGCTTCTGGTGGGCCTGCGAGCCCTTCTGCTGGCCCTTGAGTCGCTCAAACTCCTCCGTGTCCTGGATGAGCCACCCGAGCTTGGACAGCGTGCACTGCTTGACACTGTGCTTGTCGTTCCTAACAAGTGACTTGATGTAGTCGGCTGGGTGGAACGGCAGGTGACCGCGCACGATGGCCAGGTACTCCTTCTGCACGCGCTTCTCGCGGAACAGTCGACACGCGAGCGCCGTAGCACTGCAGTAGCACAGAGCGCAATTTGTCATAAGCAAACGCTACGACCGTGGGTGAGCAAGTAGATAGGTAGGTTGGTAAGGTATACGTACTCGCGGTCGACGCCGACGCACATGAGGCCCGAAGTCGCAAAGTCGAGCTGGTGGATCCACCGGAACTTGGCCACCTCCGGGTAATCGCGCGCCAACTGAGTGTACATGTTAAAAGCCACACTCCATCAGTTCCAATACAGATACTAGCATATCACATGCCACAAGCGACATAGGAATAAACGCACGCACCGCCTTCTCGAGCGTGACCTGGAAGTCGCCGTCGAGCCGCACGTCCGCGCCTTTGTTGAGCACGAGGTAGTGCGCGTCCTTGGACACGACGTGCAGCGTGAGCTCCTCGAGCGTCTGCGGGCCGCCGCGCCACTCGACGAAGCCGCTCTCCTGCGCTGGCGGGTGTTGCTGGTCGGACGAGGCGGTCGGTGGCGTCACGTCGGCCAGGTGGTACTGGTGGCGCCGCGCCTTCTCTGTTTTGACTGCTGGTGCAGCGGCGGCAGTGGCTGCGGGTGTGCTACTGCTGTTCATGGCTCTAGTGATCAACCGTGTGGGGGCGCTGCTGCTGTAGATAGGGCGGCGTGCGACGAGGAGCTTCAGAGACCCACGCAGCATGTACGTCGTTGCGCCTTTGATGGTGGTCACTTTATCAGTCTATGGCGACGGTGATGGTGTGGTCGATTGTGTGGTACTTTCCTATTTTGTCAGTGTTTTGTCTGACAAAGAAGGGTACTACTCAGTGTCAAATAAAGGTGATATAAAATCGGGTATACACGAGAGTACCCTATTTTGACCGGCAAGCTCAATGACGAGCAACTTATCGTTTCGATGGACGCATTGCTGACAAACCGACTCGGTGCACCTTGGTATAGTTTACTTAGACTAATTGCTTAGAGACCCTGGTGAGGACCAATTCTGCGGTGATGGAGATGTTTGAGGTCTTCGTAGTGCAGTCAGCTTTGTACGAATTGGCGCCCATATCCGTTGCCGGTGGTGCCCCTCGGGAGGCGTGAGTCAGCAGCCCACAATGGTCTTCGCCTGATTGGTGTTGGTCCCCGCGAGCGTGTAGTCCACGTAGCTAGCCACCGCTTGCTGGACAACATCGAGGAACATGACGTTGCCGCAGATGATGACAACCGAGGATGTAGACTTGAACTTGGCGCAGTCCTATGAGGTCTGAGAAACCCGCCTTGCCGTTCGCCACAATCTGCTCGGCCGTGCACTCGGCAACGCTTGCGGTCTCGAAGAAGAGGAGGTGGACAGCGCTACCGAAATGAACTTCATGCTGGAGAGTAGGTTCGGATCTGGGAAGGTGACTGAGCCCGTGTTGTGCGGCTGAAGGCGGATTTGAGAATGATGCTGGGGACCTTATGAGAGCAGAGCACGACGGAGACTAACAAGTCACTCACTGAAGCCTCCAAGTAAAACATCCCAGCTCACGCTTCGCAATCTCCATTTCATAACTTGTGTATTTGTTTCCATCTCTTATAAACTCATTCACTTGCTAAAATCTGCATCTCAGTCAATTCGCTTATAACGACAGGCGGTTCATGTCGTCGGAGACGCGCCAGAGCTCGTCGAGCGTCTGGAACTCGTCCATCTTCAGGTCCGAGAGGCGGCCGACGTCCCCGATCTCGTTCAGGAACACGTCCAAACTGCCACGACCAGCCAGCGCGGCACCATTGCCCGAATTGCGCATGCGGCGCGCAGCCGAAGCCCTAGCGGCGTCGATGCTCAGCCGGGGCTTGACCTTCTTGAGTGACGGCTCGGCGCCGTTCTTGTCGCCGTTCTCCGTGTCCTCGTCGTCCTGCTCCTCGCCGCCGCTCTTGCTGCTGTTCAGCGGCATCGGCGGCTTCTGCGACGAACCCTGGAACCGCTGCGCAAACGCGGCCGCCGGGTTAAATGGCGGCCGCGCGCTAGCTGTCTTGGGCTTGGCCTGCTGCTGCAGGAACGCGGCCACGGGGTTGCCCATCTTTGGACCAGCTCCGTTTGAAGAAGCGGGCGATGGCACCTTCTGGGCCTGCGCCTGGGCAAACATGGCTGCGGGGTTGAACGGCGCAGCAGCATTGCCATTGCTGTCCGGCTTGGCTGGCGAATTGGTCGACGACTGGCCACTCTGTCCATCTGAGGAGGACATTGCCGATTCCTTCTGCTGCTGCTGCTGGGGTGATGGTGCTTCCTGCGTTTCGCTCTCGTGGACATTGTGTTGTTGTTGCTGCTGGTACATTTGCTGTTGGGGCATAAAGTGCTGTGCAAACGTTCCTGCGACATTGTTGCTTGGCATCCCGTTGGCGGGTGTCGGCGGCGGCGCCTGCACACCGTAGCCGCCATTGCTGTACGAGTTGCTCATCATCTGCTGGTTCATGCTCTGCTGCTGGTGGTACATGGGCGCCATCTGCGCATACGAGCCATTGCTGCTCGCACTGGTCGTATAAATATTGCCGTTCATGTCCGTCGCGAGGCCGCTTGCTGCGCCATAGGGTGCGCTTGTCGTGGTCGCGTAGCCGCCGCCGCTAGTCGAGCGGTAGATCTGCTGAGGCTGCTGCGAGGGCGCCGCCAGGTTCACAACATTAGCTCGGCGGTCGATGTTGAACTCCTGTCCGGGCGCTGGGATCGTCGGCGGAAGACCGTAGGCTGAGTGCATGTGCTGCGGCTTGCGGTACTGCTGGCCCGTGGTCGGGTCGTAGAGCGTGTCCATGTCGGACGCGTACAGCATGCTGTGTGCGTTACCTGAAGCCAGACCCGGGTTCATGATGTGATAGCCCATGCTCGCCGCCTGCTGCTGCTGCTGGGCGCTCATGGCGTACTGCATACGCTGGTTCATGTGGGCGGCCTGCTGCGCGCGCATGCTGTTCGCGTACGCGCTCAGGTCCTCGCTCTTGACCATGGGGCCACTGAACGAGCCCATTTGCTGCTGCATGTGTTGCTGCTGCTGGTGGAGGTGCATTTGCTGCTGGTGCATCATGTGGTGCTGGTGGTGGCCCATCATGCCGTTCTTGGGCGTCGTGGCCTTGCCCTTCTCGCCGTTCTGCGCGCGCCGGCCCTGGCCCTTGCGCACGCGGCAGAGCGACTTCCACCGAATCTTCACAGCGTCCTCCGTGCGGCCCGGGAGCATCGCGGCGATCGCCGACCACCGGTTGCCCAAGCGCGCCTGGGCCTCGAGAATGATGCGGTCTTCCTCAGCTGAGTACTCACTATGATGCAGCATCCAACATAACAAGCAAGTATACACAACATTCGTAATCGAGTCAGCAGCGTATCCGGATGACGCAACGAGGTATACACCTTACTATACGCACCCGCGGATGATGCTCGGGTCGAGGTGGTTGTACCAGCGCTCGCGGCACTGCTTGGACGTGCGGCCGGGGATGCGCGTGGCGACCTGGCCCCAGTTCTTGCGGCCCTCGGCCACGAGCTCCTTGAGCAGCTCGTCCTCGTCGGGGCGCCAGTGGCCCTTGACGAGGCCGGGTGCGAGCACCTTGGTCCAGCGCTGCAGGCACTGCGTGTGGTTGCGGCCGGGCACCTCCTCGGCGATTGACTTCCAGTTGCGCTCGCCGTGACGGCCCACGGCCTCGCGTAGACGCTCGTCCTCGTCCTGCGTCCAGCGTTTGGGCACGGCCTTGTCCTTGGACTTCATGATCTTGCGTACCGAGCTCTGCGAGAGCGAGATCTTGCCGTTCTCGGCCACGACGCACTGCACGTCTGGCTGCTTCTGGCGCGGTACGCCCTTGATCTCCGTGAACACGCGCTTCTGGCCCGGCGCCGTGATGCCCGCGCTCGCAGGCATGCTGCAATAGCACAAAAAAACAAACAAGCAAACGCAATCGCAGCACGTGAGCACAAGCGAACATATAAAGGCAACATAGAAACCTGCGCACAAACAAAGCAGCATAATGGCACTCACCCTGCGATCTTGGCGTCCTCGATCGCGCTCTGCTCCTCGTCCTCCTCGTCGTCTTCGTCTTCGTCGTTGTCATCGTCATCGTTGTCGTCGTCTTCGTCGTCGTTCTCGTCCTCTTCGGATGGCGGCGTGAGGCCGCTGCGGTTGTTGCTGCTGCTGCCATTGCTGCTGCCATTGGTGAGGTTGCTGCTGCTGTTGTTGCTCGTCTGGCCCTCGGTGAAGAGCAGCTTGCCAAAGTCCGAGATGGACGAGCGGCCCTCGGACTCCATGGGGAACGTGTCCACGAGCTCCGTCATGAGCTTGGAGATTGACTCGCGGCTCACGCTGATGCTCATGCTGCTGGCTGGTTGTTTAATTCGCGGTCGTTGTGCAACTGGGGACTCGCTTGTTGCTTACTGTTGTTGTTGTTGGGACTCGCACACTCTTTTACACGCACGCACGCACAAACAAACACGAATTATTGCCCGGTGATCGGCCTGGTGTTGCGCGCAAGACGACCCTTAATTAGTGGTCGCGTTGTCTGTCGTTGCGCAGGTTGTTGCTGCTCGGTGTGAGATGGAGAATGAGCTGGCGCAACCAAACGAAACAGGGGGGAGACAGGGGACGTGCGTTCGCTCAGTCGCTCGCTCGCTCTGTTGTCGTCGCTGTTGTTGTTGTTGCTGAACAAGTTGCGCAAGACTGAACAAGGGGAAGCAAACGCGAAGCCAACACGTCTTGCTTGTCTTGATCGTCGTGTGCTTGTTTGGTTTGCTTGCTTGCTGTGCTGGTGCCAGCCAAAGTCCACACAAGGTTTTTTTCCATGCTTTCTCTCTCTCACCGACTCTTTTGAGCCGAAAAACCCTATATAAGGGTTGGATGTGGTAGAAAACGCGTTATTGTCACTATGAGTCGATGTTTAGCTGCACACAAATCAGTGCCGATGTAATATTAATCAGGGTAAGAGAGCGGGTTCGGACTAAGAAAACAGCATGATTGGCTGAAATTCACTCGCCGTCCTCCTAATTTCTTCCACTCGCCACAGCTCCCGCGTACTTTTCCACCCGGCACTGGGTTTTTTAGCTTCCAAAACCTTTGTAATTGCATATCAATGTTCAGTCGAGGGCCAAGTGTTCAGCAACAAGCACTTGAGCTATTCCAGCAAGTCTCTTCAAATGCATAATGGGTCATGTGGGAGGTTTCTGTGGCACACGTCACGGAATATATTTTTTGAACTGTATTTCAAGAATGCCACCAAGCAGAAAATTTCAAAGCATTACTGTCCTTCGCCAATCCAGTTCCGAGTGAGTATGAGGATCATGAGCGTGTTCGCAATATCGTGCTGCTCACAGATTTGCACACCATGTAGCTGTGCATTGGCCACTTATTTCGTGTGGCTCTGAAAGAAAAAAAAGTGTAGCAAATCGAATTAAACTCTATTAGTATTATTGAGCATTCCAACGTTTGCGAATCCCATGTAAACCTGTCAAATGCGTATTCGTACAAGTATCAAATATATACAGAATTTTCGTCTTAATACTGAAGCTGTAGCGTAAATAGGAGGGTTTCAGTCCTCTTGGTCAAATCATCTATTCTGGTAGAGAGGCTAGAATGAACATATTGATTTTCTATTTAACTTTCCGATTTTTGTGGAAAGCAGTCACAATCCTCCCTTCTTTTGATCCGACCTTTTGTGAACAGGCAGGCATCCGAGCGGACGCGGCCTCCGAGCATCGCGATCCTTTGCTGCTGCTGTCATTCCGCATTCGCCACCAGCAGCAGCTCTCTCTCTCTCTCCACACATACCCACGTACCCACATAGCCAAGATGTCGTCCGCGTACGCGTCCCGGGGCGGTGCCAAGGCCAAGGGCAACGCCAGCAAGAACAAGAAGTTTGAGCTCACGGAGGAGCAGAAGCAGGAGATCCGCGAGGCCTTCGACCTGTTCGACACGGACGGCTCTGGCACGATCGACGCCAAGGAGCTTAAGGTCGCCATGCGTGCGCTTGGCTTCGAGCCCAAGAAGGAGGAGATCAAGAAGATGATCTCGGACATCGACAAGGATGGCTCGGGCACGATCGATTTCACCGAGTTTCTCGAGATGATGACATCCAAGATGAGCGAGAAGGACTCGCGCGAGGAGATCCTCAAGGCCTTTCGGCTCTTCGACGATGACGAGACCGGCAAGATCTCCTTCCGTAACCTCAAGCGCGTGGCCAAGGAGCTCGGCGAGAACATGACGGACGAGGAGCTCCAGGAGATGATCGACGAGGCCGACCGCGACGGCGACGGCGAGATCAACGAGGAGGAGTTCCTGCGCATCATGAAGAAGACCAGCCTGTACTGAGCAAAGCATGCGTGCCCGTGTATTAGCAGAAGAAGAAAAAGAAGCACCAGCGTCTTTGATCCATCTCCCAGTCATATCATAAAGCCAACAAAGAAAACAATTCATAAAGCAATATGCACAAGTGTCCCATTACAATCTCGAAAATACTCTATCTCTCTCTGTAGCAAAGCAGCCAAGTGGCGAAGCCAGCCAACTCCTAGCACTTGAGTCCGATGCCAGCCCAAGTCTCGTAGTCTATGTATCTACTCGTCGTCGTCGGAGAAGGCAAAGTCCTCGACCTCGTCCTCGGCGTCGACATCGGCGACGGACTTTTTGAATTCCTGGAGCGACATCTGCTTCACTCGGGCGAACGTCTCGTCGTCCACCGTCTCCTTGCCCGTCTTGCCGGCGATGGCGTCCAGACGGCGCTGCTTCTTCTTGCCGATCTTCACCACGGGCTTAGCCGTCTCTTCGTTATCCTCATCATCACTGTCATCTGAGTCCTGGTCACCAGAAGTCTGCGCGGCGTCCGTGGCCGTCGTGTTTATCTTCTTCTGGAGCTCCTCAACGTCCGTCGCGAAGGCCTTCTGAACCGCGTTCTCACGCTCGCTCTGCAGGAACGCGTCGAGCTGCGCAATGTCCTTGGGCGCCACATCCAGCGCGTTACGCTTGACGCGGATCCAGTCCGAGCGCTTCTTGAGGCTCTCGGTGATGCCGCGCGCGAGAGAGCACCACTTGGCGATCTTGCACGCCGCAACGAACTTGTTGAGCGTCAGGATAAGCGGCACGGCGAACTCGGGGAAGCCCACGTGGAACTTGTACACGTCACACTCGCGCTGCAGCAGCTCAAAGAGCTTGGCGAGCACGAGGTCGTGCACGCGCTTGCTCTCGATGTTCGACTTTGCGAGCTTGACACACAGGTCAAGGTCAAGCTCGAGGCGGCCCTTGGCCTCCTTGGCGAACTTGTTCTTGCCGCCCATGTACGATGTGCTGAACGGTGGCATATTGAGCACCTCGAGCAGCACGGGGCTCGTGGGCACGAACGAGTTGGTCGCGAAGGCGATCTGCTGCAGCAGCTTGACGCACTGGAAGCGTAGCGGCGCGTACCGGATCGTCGACGAGAGACGCACGAGCGCGAACAGGAGCTGCGAGAGTGGGTACACGAGCGGCTTGAGCTGGTTCTCCGCCGGGTACGCGCACACGACAGCGGTCCAGACGCGCAGCTGGTTGAAGAACTGCCAGTTGAGCACGGCCTTGAACGTCTCCGGACTCGGCGACGTGATCGTCTTGCGGATCGCGATCGCCAGCTGCCGGATGTAGATGAACGCGTGCTGGTACGAGCTCGAGAGGTCGAGGCCGTAGAGTTCCACGACACAGTTACCCAGCAGCACGTGGTGCGGCAGTGTGGCCTCGTTCGTGAACTTGGTGTTGCGCATGTACGTGATGTAGAGGCCCTTGAGCGCGAGCTCGAGGAACGGGAAGGGCATCTGCAGCGCCAGGTCGCGGATACGCACGAACGCGAGCATGCATACGTTGTTGTTGAGCGACTTGGCCCAGAGCTTGAGCAGCGCCTTGAGCAGTCGGCGCGCGGTCTTGGGGCACGGCACCACGAACGGCACGTAGTTGGCGAGCTCGCGCAGCACGAAGGACTGCACGTCCTGGCCTGTCGTTTGCTCCAGCAGGTAGCACGTGCAGCTGAAGAAGCGGCGGATGAGCAGCGCGTGCTTCTTCCACTTCTTCTCGTCTACCTTGACCTTGGCCTGCTCGTCCTCGTTGTTGCTGGTCTCTTCGTCAGCGGCCTGGACCACGAGCCGCGTGAACACCACATGGGTCTTACGGAACACACTGAGCATCAGGCGGTTGTACACCGTACTGCTCTGGATCTCGTACAGGATCTCGCCCTCCTTGTTCACGTCCGCGGCGTCGCTCGACCGGCACGCGTCGCTGAAGATCTTGAGCATGCGGCGCAGGCCATTGATCGACGACTTTTCGAACGCCTCCTTCTCTGCCTTGACGAGCATCTCCATGCTCAGTGTCGTGCGGCCGACGCTCGTGGCCTCCTCCTCTTCGCCATCCTCCATTCCCTCGTCATCGTCAGAATCAGCGTCCGCATTGTCGTCCTCATTATCATCGTCGTCGTCGCCGTCGTTCTTGACGAGCGAAGACGCTGGCAAGTAGCGCGGGTCGAGCGCGTCCTCATCCTCCTCTTCGCTGCTGGCACCGTCGTCGATGTCGTCGTCATCATTGGCACCAGCGTCGTCGTCCTGGTCGCCGCCCAAGTCGGACGCGTTGTCGTCGTCCGAGTCGAGGAAGTCGGCGTTGAGGAAGTCGTCGACGTCCATGTCGTCCATCATATCCAGGTCCTCCTTCTTGGCGGCGACCGCGCCGTGCATGGCCACGGCGGCCTCGTTGACCTTCTTCTTGGTGGGCGCGTCGCTGTTGCGCTCGAACCGGTTTTTCTTCTTGTCCTTCATGGCCTGGAACTTCTTCTTCTCATTGCGCTGCTTGAGCTTCTGCGTCAAGTGGCCCTTGGCGATGAACTTGGCCTTCTTCTTGGACGCGCCCATGCTTGCTGTGTGGCTCTGTGTGCGTGGGAGGGGCTGTCAGTCGCTCGTTCGGCGGATCGGTGCGTGTGCAGCAATGCGAGTGCAGCGCTTTGGCTCTTCGCGGATCACTGGTCACTGCTCTGTGGGTGGCACGGGCGAGCTGATTGGCTAAAAAGCCGCCGGCGAGGAAGTTGGAGTCCAATAGCAAACACACGGTAGAAAAAATTAGACATGTATACTACCATTTATATACTATCTGTCAACGTTGACACGGACTTTTCGAATATACGATCTACTAAAACCGATATGACGGTGCATCGACTAAAGAGGTTTTAAGAGAAGAAGTCATGTGATTACCGGTTAAACTGAATACCGGTTATAGCGATATATTGTTCTCAGTTGCAGTTACACGGCAACATGGCGAGCGGCATGCAGAGCGTGTGGGGCGCGCCCGCGCCCGATCGTGACGAACGCCCCAACGCACTCGTCGGCAAGCAAGAGGAGATGATCCACCAATGGGTCTGCTACGCCGGTGTGACGCGCAAGCACGCAATTCAGCGAGCGGCATCGTGGAAGAACAAGCGCACAGGTACGCCAATTAAGATCTCGCTATCTACATTAAAGCGTTTTGTAGTAAAGCAGCATTCGACCAATTACTGCCCCCCCCCCTGGGGAGAGCACAGACAACGATTGATGGCTGTATGTACTCGTTCACAGACCTAGAGGTACGTTTTACACGATGGTTTATTTATGTGTTCATTTATCTAACAATTGTGCTTATTTGTTGCACAGATTGCCAACATCTTCCTTGCAAGCCCAGCAACGGCTCGCATTCTCACAGATCTCAACCAGAGCGGTAGCCCAGCGCTCGACAAACTCGAGAACTCAGTGCGTTTTATGGTTGATTTTTGCAACTTTTTTTGTACCTCTCCTATTATTTTCTTGTAAGCTCTGCTTATTTTATTTTTAGCGCGTCGAGGTCTGTTACAAAAAAAACACGCAGCCGATGCACCACAAGGTAAGGCTTTATTATTAGACAAGTCCACACGCATGCACTAACCTATTGTTATCCTTACCATGTCTAGTTTTGCGTGATCGACTGAAGATTGTGATCAACAGTACGCATATGCGTTGAACGCTTTTGTGTGAAGCTAATCCCTATTGATTCTGTTGTGCTTGTAGGATCTTTCAACTTTAGCAAAGCTGCCCACAGAATCAACGACGAGAACATCATGGTTGCACGTGGATGCAGAGTTGTGCGTAAGTCGAACTGAGTCTCGTATGTATCCTATGGGAATATATGCTAACGAGTTGACGCTTTTTCTGTAGGTGAGTTCCAGCAACCATTCAACCGTAAGTGACCAAGCTATATCAAGCGCGTGACCCCTAAGGCCAAGCCTACACGTACGTGTGGCTCGCTCTTGGCGACGACAAGTCCTGGGGCGGCGAGATCGACGACTCGATCCTCTCGATGTTACAAAGACGCGTCGAGGCAGCGCAGAAGTTCAAGATGGTCGCGTACCGAGAGTTGCGTTGGGTGCTCTTCGTGAACGCGCTGCTGCACGGGCTCACCATGGGCCTCGGTGGCATGATCGTCTACGTCTTTTACCTGCTTACGCTGCGGAGGAACACGGTATAGGTGGGCTCAGCCGCCGCCTATGACAAGGTATAAGAGATCAGTGGATGGCAGATGCTAGTTAGCTCACAAGACGATAGATTCACACACACATATACACCAGTAATGCATCTGTTCGTTCAGTTACGCATGCAAGTAGTGAATTGATATTGTTTGTTTAACGTTATTGACTGTGACCGTCACTGTACTTGGCAGTCTTGCGCCCCTACGCCGCCGCGAAGAGGCTATCGTTCACGAGGCGGAAGACGACGATCACACACACGACGCCCAGCGCCCAAGAGGAAGCTGAAGTTTGTGACCAGCGACGAGTCGGCGGACGAGAGCTCCCAGAAGAACTGACGGAGCTGTCAGCACTGCACGCGACGGCGACTGTTAATCACTTCTTGATCTGCTTTCGACCAGAGATCCGATCCCTAGTGATTGTGGACGTTGAGACGACCCAGTAGAAATACGCGGTTTCGTCCATATTCAGGATGTTGTGCCTTTCGTAGCCACTTGTTGCCTCCTTCAGCAAAACTCGTCCCGTGCTGACCGACACGTCGCTGACAAAGCTGGCTCCCCCATGTGTTCTCTTCGACGATAGATAATTCCTCTTCTGGAACTTGAAGAGCCAACCCGAAGAGAACTTTAGCATCTTGAGTCCTTCAGTCACCGATGGCAAAGCGCTTTGCAGCAGTTCAGCTCGAATCTTGCGCACCTTCGCGCAAATCGTGGCACCGTTCACGAACGGCAGCTTCAGGCGCTCGCATTGAGCGATACAACGGAGGAGTTCGACTTCAAGGCGAGGGGACCAGACGCGTTGATTAGTCTTCGCGAGGCGTTCAGGGTGGTGTCGCCAACTCTGCTTCTCGGCACATCCCAGAGCGTGAGATGGCGAGGCGACAAGGGAGCTTGAAGTATTCTTGAACCCACACGCACACCATGCGCTGCGATTGCTCGGGGGTGAGCAGCATGATGCTCGCAAAGCGCCAGCTTCTGCGCCAAGCGAACGCGAGTCTTCGTCGTCGACATGCGCTGGATGCGCGTGGCTGCGCTGCCTCCTCACTTCGTGCTTTTTCTGCTTTCTTTTGGAGAGTGAGCAATAACGCGCGTGACAATTTTGAACGGGACACAAATGATTGAATGTTTGATATATCAAAAATGAGAGGGTATGATATTTTGGCGGGTTTCCGGTAATGGGGAGGCTGTCTGTACTTGAGAATGAATTTTGTTGTTGTATCTAATTTGCTATTTGGGTTGGTCGAGCGAGCCATCCATGGGATACATTCTCATAATTTATGTGAAAGTTTTTAATGAGCCTGAAAAATCTTTTGATGAAAATCCGTCTTTGACGCGGCGGGAGAGAACAAGGTCGCATTGGAAACGATGCATTTGAATTGTAATTCAGAGTAGGTTTCGCAATCACAACTCAAGTGAGCCAAGCCAACCAAGCGCCAGCCATTTATCCTAGTTTTGCCTTTTGGCAGTAATTATATTTTGAAATTAAAAAAAAAATGGAGCCACATGAACAAACGAGCCAGCTTGAAAAGCTTGAGTTTTCGCTCGCGTGCTAAAATTTAGAACCAAAATAAAGCCATCGAAATACCAAGCGGTATGCTTCCAAAATCGCTTTCTTCAAAGGAATTTAATGTTGTTGATGCCAGCTTTCACGCGAGCCTTTGGGACTGAAAACGCACTCGCGCACAAAATATTTGAGGCGAGCCTCTCTTGAGCTTTGCGGCGGCAGGTGCGCGAACGAAAACCTAATGACCAAGATGGCGCGGATTTTATTTATTTATCCCAGCCAATCCGATACTTTCGAAGCCCAATTTCAGCCAATGGCTGTTCCTTTGCCTGTCGTTGTCCGCTTGTGCAAAGCCGGGAGTGAGTAATTGCTCTGATCCAATCCCAAATGACTTGGAGTTTGTATGCTGAGCCCAAACCAGCAACCAAACGTTCGGTTGCGTGTGGATGGCGCAGGGCGAATCCTCTGCATACAAACTCCCATACAAGCGCAGATCCCCTCCCAGAGGCAAGAGCACGCCAGCAAACAAGCCCAAAAGCCAACAAGCGCGCGAATAAACAAGCGAGCGCCGTCGACAGCAGCGCCGGCCCACGTCACCAGCAAGCAGGCGTCTGCTCCCACTTGCCAACTCCACGCGCTAGTCAACCGCACCAGTTGTTCCCTCGCAAGTCCCGCGCAAGCGCAAGCGCTGTGCGACAAGCAAGCAAACAAGACAACCCCGTTGAGCCGACCCGACACACAACACGAGCATGGGCGCAGCACTGGTCAAGCGATGCTTCCTCGGCGACGATGGCGCCGAGACCAAGTTCGACGCGCGCCGCTGCGCGTCCGCACCGCCGCCATCCAAGAACCGCGAATCGGCCGCCTACGCGCGCGCCGTGGCCGAGCTCAACGCGCGCCGCAGCCGCCAGTTGCGCCAGCTGGAGCTCGAGATGCAGCAGCTCACGCAGCAGCAGCTCACGCAGCAACAGCTCACGCAACAGCAGCAGCTCGCGCCGCTGGTCCCGAGTCCCATGGCGCCGTACGCGTCCAGCGCGTCGCGGTCCACGCGCAAGAGCGCAACCACAACGCCGCTGTCAATGGCCTCGTCCTACTCGACCACCATGTCCGAGAGCTCGTTCGTAGGCAGCCAGCCGCAGGACGACGAGATTCTGGACATGGTCATGGCCAACGCCGGCCTCGCGTTCCACCCGACCCAGCAGTGGAACCGGGGCGGTGTTCGTCCTCAGAATCAGATCCAGACTCAGCCAACGCTCTCGAGCTCTCTCCCAGCCACTTCGGTGGCGTCGTTATCCTCGGGTCCCGTCGCGCGCACGATCACGCGCCGTGGATCGATGAACTCGTTCCGGAGCCTGCTGCCCGAGGCCTACACGCTCCAGGAGGTGCTGGGCACGGGCACGACGTCCACGTGCTACCGCTGCGAGCGCCGCCAGGACGGCGCCGTGTTCGCGTGCAAGGTGATCGACAAGCGCCGCCTGGCGTTCACGTCCCAGAAGCGCCACGACATTGCGTTCCAGCTGCGCCGCGAGGTGGACGTGCTCAAGCGCGTGAATCACCCGAACATCGCCAAGCTCGAGGAAGCCTTCGAGAACGAGGCGTACCTGATTCTGATCATGGAGCTTCTCGACGGCGGCGAGCTCTTTGACGCGATCGTGGAGAAAGGAAGGTTCTCAGAGCGCGAGGCGATCCAAGTCGCGCGCGCCGTGCTCTCCGCCATGCAGTATATGCACTCGCTGGGCGTCGTGCACCGAGACCTCAAGCCCGAGAACATGCTGCTTGCATTGGCTCCCGGCGGTGGTGGAGCGTCCGACTCGGAATCCGAAGACGGCTACAACAATGGACACGACGAGAAGCTCGTGGTGAAGATCATTGACTTTGGCTTTGCCAAGTTCATGGCCGGCGAGCACGCGACCACGACGTCGTTCTTGGGTACGGGCGGGTACCTCGCACCGGAGATCCTGATGCACCACCCGTACACGTCGGCCGTCGACATGTGGGCCTTCGGCGTGCTGCTCTATCTGCTGCTCTGCGGCCGGCTGCCGTTCGCGGCGTCCACGCACTTGCGGCCGAACCAAAAGATCACGTCGCTCTATAAGCTCACGTTCCCGGCCAAGTACTGGGGCGACATCAGCCCCGAGGCCAAGGACCTCGTGCAGCGCATCCTCGTGCTCAACCCGCGCAAGCGGCTCACCGCCAAGGTATGTATTATTTCTCTGCGCCTGCTTCTCTATTTATTGTTTATCTCCAGTGACTGATTCATTTTTTTAATTGTTTATTTGGTTTATAGGATGCGCTCAATCACGGGTGGCTCCGGCAGTGACGAGATGGTGGTGGTGAGCAGATCTCTTCTTATTAATCAACAAACTCATTATTTATTCAGCAGGGAGAGAGGGCTAGCAGGCAGTGTACAAGTAGACCAAGGAGAGAGAGAAAGTCGAGCATGTCGTCACGGGAGGTAGACATTCTTGTATCCACCGAATAATCGGTGTGGGAGGTTTAATATCCGATTTCTCTCTTTGCTTTTGATTTCTGCTGATGAGCTTGGTCGCTGGCAATTTACCAACAAGTTCTACTGTTGTCCAGGTGTTCACCAACCATGGCTCTGCATGTACGTGCGTGAATTTGGTTTTGGATCGGTGTGAATGAAATAAATGCATGGTTTATGTGGAAATCAAACTATGGCTGACGCTTTCTCTTCTGTGTGCGTGTCTTCAGGTCACTCGTGCACCCCTATAGCCCTAGCGCTTGAGGTGGTTGACGTAGCGGAGCGCGAGCAGCGCGAGGAGGCGGAAGCAGACGATGAGCACGCCGATGATGAACGTGTCGCGCGCGATGTTGTCGTGGCGCATGGCGAACGTGCCCTCGATGTAGCCCTTGAGCGTGAGCGCGTCGCCGTACTGCGGCGGGGCATTCGTGACCGTGTGGCAGCCCAGGTACTCGTGCTTGTTCGCGTCCGTGACGTCGTCGGGGCACTCGGCGAACACGAGCGACGCCAGGATCGAAATGCTGTACGTCGGCGGCGAGATGTAGTGGATCCACTTGTACGCCGTGGGGATGTTGCCCGCCGGCGGGTTGAAGCCCGCGAAGAGCATGTACATGGAGCTCAGCAGCGCGCCGATGATGGACGCCACCTCGACGCTTGGCAGTACGTACACCATGAGCTGGCCGATGTACACTTGCAGGAGCACGTTGAGCGCTACGATGAACCAGTAGTAGAAGAAGCGCGCGTAGCCCGAGAAGCCCACGGACGGGAACAGGATCGCCGTGAAGAGCAGTGTTGAGAGCGCCACGTACGGGATCTCGGCCACCGTGCCGGCGATGAAGTACCAGAGCGCGTTGTACGTCTGCGATGCGCGCTCGCGGTAGAACGCCGTGCGCTCCTCGGACGCGATGGGCATGACGCTGTTGAAGCCGATGAGCCCGAGGAACATGGTGCTCACGAAGACCATGCCCACGCCCGCGTTGGCGCCGCTGAAGCTCGTGTAGTCTGTGCCCTGGTAGATCACGCCGAAGATCGCGCCGAGCACGACGCTGATCATGAGGCGCACGAGATTGTACGTCGGCGTGCGCCAGTACATGAGGAAGAACCGCGCGCAAAGCAGCCGCAGCTGCGTTGAGGCGGCCGACGCGCGCTTGGTGCCGAACTTAAGCTCGGGCAGGTACTCCGACGGCCGCGAGACGCCGTCTTGGTCCAGGTCTTCGTTCAGCAACGTCTTCTGGTCGCTCAGCTCAAAGTACTCGGAGAAGTCGAGCGGCTTCTCTCCGCCGGTGCTCGCGCCCACGCCGGCCCCAATGCATTCGAGCATCCACGTGGCCGGGTTGTACCCGGGCTTGATGGGTTTGACGCCCGGCACGGCCTGGAAGTACTCGATAAGCTTGGCCGAGTCGTCGCCGAGCTCGCCGAAGAAAACGGTGCGGCCGCCGCGCTGAAGCAGCAGCAGCGAGTCGAAGAGGTTGAACACCTCGGTGCTCGGCTGGTGGATCGTGCAGATGACCGTGCGGCCCGAGTGCGCAATCTTGCGCACGCCGTTCATGATGAGCTTGGCCGAGCGCGCGTCGAGGCCGCTCGTGGGTTCGTCCATGAACAGGATGCTCGGCGCCGCCGCGAGTTCGACGCCGATCGTAATGCGCTTCATCTGCTCCGTGGACGAGCCGCGGATGATCTTGTCGGCGATCGGGTGGAGCTCGAGGAGCTCGATGCACTCGGCCACGGACGCGAGCTTCTCGGCTGTCGGGATGCGCGCGTCCTGGCGCAGCATGGCGGAGAACACGAGCGCCTCGTGAACCGTGGCCGAGTCCGAATGGATGTCCATCTGCTCGCAGTAGCCGGTGCACCGACGGATCGCGAGGTCTGTGGCCGGGAAGCCATTGAGGAGGATGTTGCCACGAATGCGGCCGCCAGTCTTGCGCCCCGCGATGACGTCCATGAGCGTCGTTTTGCCAGCGCCAGATGAACCCATGAGTGCGGTCATTGTTCCTGGGAGTGCGAACCCCGAGACGCCCTTGAGGAGATCGATCTCCTCGTCCTTGGTGCCCCCAGGCATGGGCACCGAGTACCAGAGGTCCTGGAAGGCCAGCGAGACGGGAATGATCCTGCGGCTGGAACCGTCGATGGGGATCGTGACGGTCGAGCCCGAATTCGCCGCTGAGGGTCGCTGGCCTGCGGGGAAGTCGATCATGGGCACGTCGGCGTGGTCGTTCATCTTTGGCGTGTCTGGGGCCGCCATGTACACGTCCTGGTCTTCCAGGTCGGTCTGCACGACCGTCGTGTTCTCGGGACTCTCATAGCGCTTGTATTCGAGCGCCAGGTAGGCCGCGAAGACGAAGAGCAAGTAGCCGGCGATGAAGTAGATCCAGCTGAAGTAGATCCACTTGGTCTCGTTCGTGATATCGAAGAGACTGAGCGAGTACTCGCCCACAGTCTTGCCATTGAAGAGCTTGCAGTAGTTGATGTCCCTGTAGATGCAGACGTTGAACCGCGGTGCGCTGTACTGGTTCACGCCGAGGCCGCGGATGCACCACGCGAGCGGGTTGATCCAATAGACCCAGATGAAGTAGTCCGGGATGCTGTCCTTGGCCATGAGGAAGCCGCTGAAGAGCATGAAGAAGAGGATCGCGACCATCATGGCGGGCTGCGCAATCGTCAGATTGGGCGCGATGGATGAGAGGAAGAAGAAGAAGCTCGTGAACCACATCTGACACATGAAGAGCGTGAGCAGGAAGACGAGGAACCGGTCGACGAGCTCCACGTAGCCGCCAAACCAGTAGACCACCGAGCCAAAGAGGATCGTCTCCATGATCCCGAACGGGATCGTGGTCATCGACGACGCGAGGACGTAAGCCGAGGAGCGGAAGAAATTCGAGCCGCGCTGCTTGTAGAACACGCTGCGGGCCTCCATGAACGTCGGCACCTGGGACGCCTGGCCCATCGAGAGGAACATGGCGCACGAGAAGAGCAGTCCGAGCACAAGCTGCGCGTTCGTGTCGGTCATCTGCCAGAACGTTGAACCGTAGAGCACGCCCATGATGATCACCATGATCGCACGCCCCATGAGGAACGCTGTGTTGCGCAGCGTGTTCTGCATCTGGCGGTGAAGCAGCACCTGGAGGTCTTCCATGAATGTCTGGCGGAACGCGCCCTTGCCCGACACCTGGAAGTACTCGTTGCGCGGCGCTGGCTCGTCCAGGTACGCGAGCGTGCTCTGGAAGATCGCGGACGAGCGGAACCGTTCGGCAAAGTCCGAGGCCAGGTACGGCACGGGCCCGGTGAAGTTGCCGCCGCCTCGGACAATGTATGCGTCCTGCTTGTCCGTGCCCAGGTCCAACAGGAAGTCTGCGACGTCGCGCCGAGGCGGACACTTAAAGCCAAAGCCTTCAAAGTACGACAGTGCCTGGACACGTGGACCGTGGAACATGATGTGACCGTCGTTCATGATGAGCACGTCGTCGAAGAGCTCGAAGACCTCAGGCGACGGCTGCAGCAGCGAGATCACGACCGTGTTCTTGAAGTTGAACGCAAGGCTCTTGAGCGAGTTGACAATGTCAAACGTGGCCGCCGAGTCGAGGCCCGTGCTGATCTCGTCCATGAGGTGGATCTTTTTAACTCCGAAGGCCATCTCGCCCGTGGTCACGCGCTTGCGCTCGCCGCCCGAGACGCCTCGGAGCATGGCGTTGCCGACGATCGTATCCTTGCACCGGTCGAGCCCGAGCTTCTTGACCACGAGCTCGGGTCCGTGCGTGTGGTGCGCCGTGACCACCTTGAGCGCGTGCTCGTGCTGCTCGGCTGTGCAGTTGCTCAGCGCCTGGATGGCCCAGGGCTCGAGTCCCTTGCCGGCGCAGCATTTGTGCGCGAACTGGAATGTCTCAAGCACCGACAAGCGTGGGTAGTGCTCGTCCTTCTGGTCCACGTAGCTCACATACCGCGGCAGACAGCTCAGCAACGCCTTGCGGTCCATGTCGTTGTACTTGATGTCGCCCGAGAAGTCGATCGTCTTGGCCATGGGGAACCGGCCGCTGAGGATCTTCATGAGCGCCGACTTGCCCGAGCCCGGCTGGCCGAGCACAAGCGTGATGCGACCGGGCTTGAAGACCCCGCTGATGCCGCGCAGGATTTCCTTGTCGACCACTTTCTGCTTGGTACAGCAGTTCGTGAGCCCCCGCTTGAAGGGCGTGAGCAGGTTGGGCACCTCGGTCTTGCCGGACGCGGTCTGCGCCAGGTGGGCCGTGATGCGCAGGTCGCGGAAGCGCACCTCCATGCTCGGCAGCGGGGCGCCGATGGCCTCTTCGATAACGGCCGCAAGCGTTGCGTTCATCGCGTGGACGCCGCCGGCCATGAGCGCGTCGGCGCTCGAGAGGTCGTCCTTCGTGAGCTTGAGCGCGCCATGCGCATAGCGACTGGCCGCACGCGCCGCGGGCGTGTCGTCCACGATGCTGGAGCTCGAGCGCTTGCTGCTGAAGCGCGGCAGGTACTGGCGGTTGTACACCGCGCCGTGGAGCAGCTCAGGGGCTACGTCGTCGTTCTCATCGTCCACGAACAGGACGCCGTTGGACGCCATGGTGGCTCGCTATCTATCCAGAAAGAACGAAGAGCTCCTTTGGAGAGAGAGAGAGACGACTGGTCGGTTGTGCTGAGCAGAGTGGAAAACCGCAAGTGAGCCTGTGGCGCGCAGTGGCGGGTGGCTCTCTACGAGTCGCACGTGCCGATCCTTCACAAGTGCGAAATCAAAATGTTGTTGCTGAAGCCATGATGAGTATCTTACATTCAGATAATGCGTGATACGGACCGAAATTTATAAGGCTGCAAAAACCACAGCTAGATAAAAACCACTGCTATTTGATTGGCTTTACGAACGAGTATCAATTATGTGGTTTCAAAGAGCAACTTGGTGGCACTATGAATCCGTTCGCCAAACGTGGTTTTTGCTGGAAAACGAAACGAGGGCATAGTGGATCCAAGTTGTTGTTAAAATACGTGGCTTTTGGTCATTTATGAATCAGTCATAAATGAACCCATGATGAGGCCCAGCGACACAGAAACGCAGTTTACGCCGCTGTTGCGACACCATACTATATGGTATACAGAGTATGGCCGGATATGAATACTAAAGAATACGGGACTAGAGCTATATTTTTAAGAATGCATGTCCCGTATTGTAACTGGAGCTGTATATTTTGTGTATATGCCGCTCATCGTAACATTATCTTCAATAAGCTGTACCTGATTTGCATAAATTTTGACAGTATATTGAATTACAGAGGCTTGAAAGACATGGTGATTATTTGATGCGTTAATTTCTATGTCATCATATTTGTGAGGTGTATCGAAGATATCCGGCAACTATTGACGATAATCACTGTAATGACACCCAGAAACAAATCAGGATCGGCACAACCAACCATGTCTTCACGGCGGTATCGCCATCGCCTCCAACTCCAACTGTGCTCTCTCTTCGGTTGCTCCTCTTGTGTTTACTCGATCACAATGTCTTGTTCAGCAATAGCCGGGTGGTGCCAGCTCTCTGTCTCAGTATTACTAGCACTACAAAAAGAGCATCGGGCGGACATGAGCAGTTGCTTGGAGCTTTGCATGTGCGATTCTTGTGTGTGCTGTGGCGCCAATTTGTTCTGTTGAAGGCGCCGTGGAGTAGGTATCTGTGATTGCAGTTCAGATGTAGATGCGCTTACAAGTCTCGCAGCCATCAAGCCCTGAATGTGGTGGCACAGGTGAACCCTGCTGCGTGCTTAACCTCACAAGGCACCGAATGAAAGCCTTCTGGTTTTGTTTGGCTTTGATGGATGAGTGGCGGCAGGTGACTAGACTTCAGCTCAAAGTGCAGACTGTCGTCACCAACAGCTTCTTGTTCAAATCCGACGAGACTCATCAAGACTGCACAACGGGCTCAGCCCTTCAAGCTGCGTCTTGTAGTCTAGAGTCGATCACCTCGACTGTCTGGTCGCTGTCAACTTCGACCGGCGTGGAGAGCCAGCGTCAGCACAGTTCGCGCTCTAGCTTGCCGACTTTGTTAAAGACATCTCGGAGCTCAAGCCTGTCTAGGACACACACCGACGCCGGTGGCGTCGTCGTAAGGAGCTTATAAACATTGACGCCACGACGGTTGATGTCGACTCTGAAGACTGAGATGCTCTCGTTCTAAGCCATCCAGAGCCAGCCACTCGTCATTCTTGAATGAGACTGCTGGTCGCCAGGAGCTCGGGATGCGTGTTCAAGCGGAACGACCGCGACGCCCGCGCGTTCATCGTGCTCGTGTTCGCGTTCGAGCTTGTGAGCGCGATCTCGGGCCGTACGCAGTGCAGCGGCCGCGGTCACAGTGCACCGGCAGTTCGATGATGTATCCAGTCTCGCGGTTGCCCACGGCGTCTTCGTTGGCGGGCCTCGTAGAGACTCGTCGGGGTTGTTGGCGGCGGTGATGCTACTATGTTGTCTCTGCTCTGCTCTCATGAGCCCCCAGCAGCATTCTCAAATCCGTCTTCAGCCACATAAAACGAGCTCAATCACTTTTCCGGATCCGAACCTACTCCCCACCATGAAGTTCATTTCAACAGCTTTGCTGCCCACCTTCGTCGCCTGCGGCGCACCGAGCTTATTGACTCCACCACCCTTGATCTCATCGTTGACGCTCTCCACAAAAGCGCCAGCGGCGGGGTCGTCTTCGATCGTTTCCCCCGCCTCCTTGCAATACGCAGCGTCACCAGACTCGTCCCCCTCGAGATCATTCGCAGCATCTTCAGACACACGCACTGACTTGCCACCCCAGCACTGTGACACATTGTACAATAAGCTAGATAGTAGTGTCAAATGGCAATTGAGAATAGAAGGCTAATTCGTCAATCGAGCCGTATCCAAAGAAAGAAGTTCATTTCAACCGCGCTGTCCACCATCGCCGTCACTGCAATCCTCCTCTTCGAGACCTCAAGCGCTGACGAGTGCACGGTCGAGCA
>JAASFV010000351.1:0-25378 GCA_023334015.1 Globisporangium paddicum
GACCCGAAAGAGCTCGCGGCGTACATGGTCAAGACTGGCGGTCACTTGATCCCGCTCAAGCTCGAGACGATCCAGAAAGACGTGCCGCGCAACCTTCAAATGATCGAAGAAATCCTGCATTCGACGTGGCCGGCGGTTTCGGAGGCAGACCCAGAAGGTGCAGGCCCCGGTGTCCCAGGAGAACCGTTTGTGGCAAATGCCATCATCTCGAACCCAGTCACGTACGGTCATATCCATGTCGCTGAACGTCTTGGAGTGCCGCTCCATATCATGTTTCCACAGCCGTGGGTGCCGACGACCGCGTTCCCGCACCCGCTGTCCAACCTGCCGTACGATAACAAGCCATCGAAAACCAACTACCTGTCGTACAAGCTGGTGGACTTGCTCATGTGGCAAGGGACAGAGGGAATGGTGAACCTGTTTCGTACACAGGTGCTGGGGTTGGGAAAGATCCGCAAGGGCGACGGCGGTCGTGACATGCTCCTTGACTTGTCCATCCCGCACGCCTTCATGTGGAGCTCTGCACTCGTACCAAAACCAGCCGACTGGGGCCACATCTACGACGTGATCGGTACGGTCACTTTGAAGGAAGCCGGCTCGAACTACACGCCAACGCCCGAACTGGAAGCATTCCTGGGCAATGATGGTGGTCCAATCTTCGTGGGGTTTGGCTCCATGGTAATCGACGACCCAAAGAAGACTACGACGATGATCATCGAAGCCTCGAAGCTGGCGAACAACGCGCGCGTGCTGATCCAGTCGAGCTGGAGCGACATGGCTGCTGGTCTCGACGTCCCGGACAACATCTTCTTTTTGGGCAACTGTCCGCACGACTGGCTCATGCCTCGTGTGTCAGCTGTGGTCCACCACGGTGGCGCTGGCACCACTGCCGCCGGACTGATGGCAGGCAAGCCTACCTTCATCGTGCCGTTCTTCGGTGACCAGCCGTTCTGGGGTCGTGCTGTGGTGAACGCTGGTGTTGGTGTGGAGCCATGTCCGATTGCTGAGCTGACTATCGAGAAGCTGCACGTCGCGTTTGAGGGTCTTCAAAGCCCTGAGCTTCGCGCGAATGCACTCAAGATCCGCGACCTTTTGCTCAGCGAAGACGGCGTGGGAGGCGCTGTCGACTGTTTTTACCGCCACTTGCCTCTCAAGAACATGCGCTGCGACCTCGGCTGCAAGCGCATCGCGGTCAAGTGGAGTCAGAAGGACCGCATGAAGCTCTGCAAGCAGTGTGAGTTCATCATCACTTCGCGCGCCGAGAACTCATCGGACGACATCGTTGAATATGACGCAGTGGACTACTCAGCTCGAGGACCCGACTCGGCTTTGGAAGGTGTCGCTTCTGGCGCGGGAGCGTTCATGCATGAGCTCGGCAGTGGCGTCAAGGATATCTTCATCAAGCCGACCCAGGGCTACCGTGACGAAGGTGCCAAGGGTGCAGTCATCGGCTTGGTGAAAGGAATCGGTGGGATCTTCATCCGCCCTGTTCAGGGAGCTGCTCTCTTTGCCGACCATATCGCTACTGGCCACTACAACGAAAGCCGTGCTTCGGATGAGCGCAAGAAAGGCACGGTGCTGCTGGACAACAAGAAGTTCCTCAATGCGCTCGGCATGAAAACGGCTCCGGAGACCCACACGGCCGCAATGAATTCTCACGAGCAGCTTGATACGGATCGTAAGCAGGACGAACGCCAGCAGATCGCGATCCACCTGACATCGAACGAAAAGCTCGCAATGGAAGCCAAGTTCCAGGAGATTATGCAGGAGCGCAACTCGAACTTCTCGTCGAACGATTTCGTGGTGGTCAAGGGCAATGCGGGCAAGAATGTTGGCGGTGGCTCGGCGCAAAGACCTCCTCTCGTCGTCAGTTCGGCGGAGTACAACGAAAAGGGCGAGATTGACATCCGTTACCGCAACAATAGCGATGCTAACAAGCCTCTCGACGATGCCGAGATGCAGCGCCTGGAGCAGATTGCACGCGCGCAGCAGGATGCGCAGCACGACTTGTTTGCAAACTTGCAAAGCAAGAAGGTGCCGCACATGAACATTTGCATGATGACGACTGGTAGCTGGGATGAGAGTGTCCAGCAGTACGTGGCGATTGGGCTGCGTCTCCAGGCGGATGGCCACCGTGTGCGCATCGCGACGAACAGTGGCTTTCGCGACCGCATCATCGCTGCTGGCCTCGAGTTTTACCCGCTTGGCGGGCGCGCGACCACCATCGGCAAGTTTCTGGGCTTCATGTACGAGAAGAGCCAAGAGAAGAAGAAGAGCAAGGGGTTCTTTGGTTTTGTCGACAAGCTCCGCCCGAAAGAAGAGTTCCCGGAAGTCGAAGACCTTAAGGACCTCATGTTCTCACTGTGGCCAGCGTGCGTGGAGGTGGACCCGCTCGCCCCTGGAAAACTCTTCCGCGCCGACGCGATCATCTCGCACCCGTTCATGTTTGGGCAGACGACGGTCGCAGAGCGCCTTGGCGTCCCTCTCCACTGCATGAGCTACAACCCGCTCTCTCGCACACAGGCATTCCCACACCTCATGAGCATGCACATGGCGATCGCCAAGCCGTACCGGTACGCAGCGACGAACTCCGTGTCCTACGAAGTCA
Source organism: Globisporangium paddicum (assembly GCA_023334015.1). NCBI lineage: Eukaryota > Oomycota > Peronosporomycetes > Pythiales > Pythiaceae > Globisporangium > Globisporangium paddicum. Next base: position 2,609 of record JAASFV010000351.1, read on the forward strand.
TCAACAACCTCATGTGGGAGGGCATGCGTGATTTGCTGGACAATTTCCGCTCGTCACTCGGACTCTCAGGCAAGAGCGTCGGCACCAACCTGCTGGCGGAGTGGCGTGTGCCCCACTCGTACCTGTGGAACCCGGAGCTGCTCCCCCAGCCTATGGACTGGGGCCGCGAGATCAACATCGCCGGGTACGTGCAACTCGACGAGCCTGAGGAAACCGACGACCGCGTCGTGGCGATCTCGCTCAACCTCGAGGACTTTGTCGCGCTGAACCCGTCGACGGCGCTCGTGTACTTTGGCTTCACGCGGGCGGACTGGGAACCGTACCACGTGAAGGACTTGCTTCAAAAGATCGAGGCGGCGGCTCAGCAGACGAATGTGCGCGTGATCTTCCAGACGTTTGAAGAGAGCGACGACTCGCAGCTACACGTGAGCGACACGGTGCTCGAGGTGAGTCCACAATATCCGGTCCAGAACATCCTCAAGCACGTGCGTGCGGCGCTGCACTGGGGCGATTTGTCCATCACGTCGCGCGTGCTGGCGGCGGGGAAGCCGGCGTGCGTGATCCCGCGCAACGTGACGCAGCGGCTCTGGGGCCAGGCGCTCGCGAACGCCGGCGTGGGGCTGCCGCACCTAGAGGTCGACCGAATCTCAACCAACATCCTCGTGCAGGCCTTCCAGTCGCTGCTGCTGCCGCAGATCGTTTCGAACGCGGCGCACTTTGCGCAGAGCTTCTCGCCGAGCGCCGCGGTGCACAACACGGCCAGCGCATTCTACGCCAACCTACCACTGCCGGCCATGACGTGCGACTTGGACCCGACGCGCATCGCGCGCATCTACGACTCGGCCAACCAGCTCAAGCTCTCGTACGAGGCGCACATCGTGGTGCGCGGGCTCCTATCCGGTAACAGCGCCACGGACGGGGCTGGCGACATTAAGTACAAGCCCATTAAGTACTCGCTGCACCACGCGCCGCGCCTCTCGCTGCGAGGTCTCAAGGATGACCGCCGCGCCTCGGTCGACACGCGCGGCGTTCTGCCAGCGTACACATACGGTGTGACGGAGGACGAGACTTCGTCATCGGTGCTCGGCAACTCGCGCCAGAAGGTCGTCGACAAGCTCCGCGCCAAGCTCACGCGCCACGAGAGCGTTGCGGTCAACGTGGTCGAGACGCCGGCCTTCTGGGCGTCCGAGGCCGAGGAGGCGCGCGAGACCCAGCGGGTCAACGCCGAGTACGAGCGCCTGCTGCTCGCGCGGGAGCTTCCTTTGGGTCACCACTAGGCGAGCGAGCTACTAGAGTGTCCGAGTGGCGTGACCACAAGTGCCAATTCTGCCTCGTCATTGCTCATAGAGGTGTTGTTCGAGATCGCGCAAGAAGGGCGCTCTAATTAGAAAAGAATGGTACTTTTTTGAGATCGCGCAATCTTTTGGCAGGTGATTCATAAGCAGGGCGCTCTAATTGAAAGGGCTGAACCAGTTCGACAACGGCTAAGAGAGCAGAATGGCGCGCACACCGTGCAAGTTCTTCGCGCAGGGCACGTGCCGCAACGGCAACAACTGCCGCTTCTCGCACGACGCGTCCTTCGGCGGCGGCAATGACGGCCGCAGCAACAGCAGCAGGAACAGTGGCGGCTTTGGCGGCAATGGCTTTGGCGGCGGAGGCAACGGCAACAATCGCAATGGCTTTAGTGGCGGCAATGGCAAGTCGGACGGCGGCCTTGTCGCGGTATCGGCCATGACCGAGGCCACGCGCGCCGTGGCGCTCGAGGAGCTCCGCACACCACCGATCTGGGAGCTCTCGGGCTTCAGTGTGACCAAAGGGGTGCGTCTTACACGCGTGATGCAATAGGTTTTTATTTGTTACTGTAACTAACGAAATTCGTATGATGAGCAGCTGCCGAGCGTCGTGCAGGGCGACCTGAGCCCCGAAGAGCTCCACTGGGAGGCGCACCAGGAGCTTCAGGCCACGGGCAACGTACTCGCGACCAACCAAAAGATGCTCGCGCTGCGGAGCGAGAAGCAGCGCGAGCGCGCCTACGTCATCTCGCTGCTGGAAAACACGCAGTCGGCCGAGCGGCTCTTTGCGGGTGAGCCGCTGCCGGCGCCAGGCGGCTCGTCGTTCGGGACCACAGTGGCCAATCCGTTCGGTGGCGGTAGCGGAGGAGGCTTCGGAGCTGCGCCTGCGGCTACAGCCTCGCCGTTAGGAGGCAGCAACCCATTCGGAGGAGCAGTGGCGCCCGCTGCGTCGCCATTTGGTCAGAACCCGTTCGGCGGTGGCGCTCCTGCGGCGTCTGCGGGTGGGAATGGGTTTGGAGCTGGTGCCGCGAACCCATTTGGAGGTGCTCCAGCCACCAGTAGTCCATTTGGAGGAGCTGCAGCCAGTCCTTTCGGAGCACCAGCTGCAAGCCCGTTTGGTGGTGGAGCCCCAGCCACAAGCAGTCCGTTTGGTGGTGCGCCAGCAGTTACTTCCAGTCCATTCGGAGCCCCAGCAGTAGTGTCCAGTCCATTTGGAACGGCCCCGAGCAACCCGTTTGGCGTCACCACAACCGCGTTCGGAACCTCGTCAACTCTGGGCACCTCACCAGCACCAGCAAATCCCTTTGGAGGCGCCCCAGCGAGTCCGTTCGGTGCCCCACAAGCGTCACCATTTGGCGGCAGCCCTCCACCATCGACCGCTTTCGGATCAGTGCCTGCACTCGGCAGTGGAGTGTCGTCGCCGTCGCCGTTCGGTGCTCCGTCTGGATTTGGCACAAGCTCGCCGTTTGGCCACGTGGATTTACCATCGAAATCCAGTGTCCCGGCGGCGTTTACCACTGGTGGAGGCTTTGGTGGCGGACCAGTGGCCAACCCGTTCGGCACCACGACTTCCGCACCGAGCAGCTCGCCATTTGGCACCGCCAGTGTGTTTGGTGGCGAGTCAAAAGCGCCAGCAACAGCGTCAAGTCCGTTTGGATTCCCAACTCCTGCAGCAAAGACAGGTGGGGGCTTTGGCACACGTCCGACGGCTCCTATAGCGCCAACCAAGCCGAAACCAGCACCTGTGGGCGCTTCGGTCCCAGATGTCGAGCGAGACGACGCGTGGAACGCAAAGCAGTTCGAAGCCGCCGAGTTTTCGCTGGGCATGGTACCCACGGTGCCTCCGCCTGCGCAATTCTGCCGCTAACGAGCTACGCAGACACCGTCAGCATATTTAGCAGAGAGACGCCTCACGAAGAAAATGCAGCACCCAATTCCAAGGAATGAGTCAATATGGCGGTGTTGTAACAGTGTTGAAATCCTCAGCAGGTTCAAACTCTTCATCATCAAGGCAGCTTCCTGTACTCATCCCGGCCTCGCCTGGGCGATGCTGACGACAGCACACTGGGCCGGCTGCTCTTCCTCCGCTTGACCAGCTTGACGCAGCAGCCGGCGACAGTGTTGCAGAGACCCGGGACCCTATACTTGGTGGTCGTGGCCAGGAAGTTCATGAGCCGGTCGCGCGTGATGACGCCCGTTAGCCGGCCCGAGCGCGTGATGTAGGCGTTGTTGAGCTTGAGCATGCGGAAGAGCAGGTCGACGCGCTTCATGGGCGTCATCTCCATCAACTGGAACGGCGACGGGTTGATCAGCACCGTGAGCTTGGTGCGCGGACAGATCTCGTTCGTGCCCCAGTCCATGATCTTGCCGCCGCGGCGAAAGGCAAAGTGGATTGGCCAGTCCAGCAGCTGCATGCCGCAGTCGAACGCCTCGATGCCTGGGTACGGATTCAAAGCCTCGTCCGCCGCGCTGTCCAACACTATCGCGCCGTAGTTCGGCCTTGCGCCTGGCGACTGGTGTTCGTTAGCTGGCGACGGCGCCGCCTTGAAGAGCAGCGAGGCCGTCGATGTGCCGCGCACCGCGAACTGTGGCACGGACAGGCCGCAGTCGCGCATCTTCTTCTGGCAGTACTCGACAGTCGCGATGAGCCGTGCGCGCGTGACCGTAGCCAGCAGGAAGAGGTTCTCGCTCGAGTCCACGATCGGGTAGATGGGTTCGTTCGACGTGCGTAGCACGCGCAGCGCGTCGGCGTAGGTCGAGTCGGCCGTGAGGTAGCGCGAGTCGTGCACGTCGCGCATGACCTCCCAGATCGGGATGTCGTAGGCGGCCTTGGGCAGCTTCTTGAGCCGCGGCAGCTGGCTCGTGGTGATAAGCATGTCGTAGACGTTCTCAGAGAATCGCTTGGCCGTGAAGTAGGACGCGAGGATCGCGACGGACACGGGCAGGTTGAGCCCGTCGTTGTGCGAGATCTCCATGATGATCACAGCCGTCGAGATCGCGTGCGTGACGCCCGACGAGAAGGCCCCGGCGCCGATGATCGCATACTCGTAGGGCTGGTACTGCGTCTCGAACAGCTCGAATGCGTGGATGGCCTCGCCGATGAGCCGGCCGTAGATGCCGCCGATCACGAACGTCGGCGTGAAGAGCCCCGCCGGGATGGGCAGGATCACGCTCACGAGCGTGAGCACGTACTTGAGCGGCAGATACGTGATGAGCGACCGCGAGAGCAGCACGCTGTCCTCCTCGTTCTCGCCAGCGCCTCCGCCGCTCTTCGGACTCCCAGCCTCCGGGTGGCTGTTGACAAACGGCTTCTTGTCCGAGAAGAGCGCCGCGAGGATTGTGCGCGGCGAGCCGTGGCGGATGAACCACGCGCTGTCACCGTAAAACTCAAGAAAGCACGAGACGAACGTGATGCTCACGACCAGCAGCAAGCGCTTGCCCAGGCCGCTGAGTAGCAATGCCTTGATCTTCCCCATGAGCGACGAGCCACTGGCCATGTCCACGACGGGCTCGGGGATTCGGAAGAAGTGGTCGCGTGCGCGTACGAGCACGTAGATGCAGTAGTTAAAGAACGCGCCGCCAAGGCCACAGGTCACGCCAATGAGCGTGAACACGACCAGGTCGCGGATCGTGACCGAGTGCAGATCGTTCACGTCCGCAATGCCCAGGTTGGAGCTCCCGAAGAGTCCGTAGCGCGTGTTCTCGGTCACAAAGTTGACAAATAGCGCGCCGACGATCGACGCAAAGAAGGACCGCGGCAGCGTGCGTACCATGTAGAAGTGCGACGTCACCTCGACGCCGAAGAGGATGCCGCCAAAGGGCGAGCCGAAGGTCGCGGCCACGCCGGCAGCGCAAGCGCACGCAAGCATCTCCAGGCGCTTGGTCTCGTCGTTGTTGATCCGCTGGAATACCGGCAGGTTCATGAGCAAGTTTGCAAAGCCGCACGAGATCATGATGAACGGGCCTTCCTTGCCGATCGAGAGCCCCGCGGCGAAGCCCGCGAGCAGCCCGACGATCTTGGTCACAACGCACCGGAACGACAGGTATGCGCTCATGTCGATACCTGAGATGGCCACTTTCATGAACGGCAGGCCCGAGCCGGCGGCCTGCGGGCACACAAAGTGCACGAGCATGGCCGCGAAGCTTGCGGCGACGAGCGACGACACGAGGAAGTACCGGAAGCCCCAGTCGCTGAGCACGTTGTGGTAGATTGCGATCTTGGCTAGCCAAAAGTCGATGAAGAGCCCCACGGCCCCTGAGAAGAGCCCGATCGCCAGCAGCAGCAACGGACTCTGGAAGAGCACGAAGATGCCGCGCAGCCCGCCCGGGTACTTAGCCACGTACACCGAGTGGGTCTCGCCGTCAAAGGCCGACGCCTTGACGTAGCTGCTGTTCTGACTGCTTTCGCGACGGCGAAAGAAAGCGCTGATGTTGCTGTTGCTGTCGTCACCATCGTGCTTGGCGGTCGCGACGTCCTCGATCGCGTCGCGATCAAGGTGCGGGTTCATGATCTTCTCCATGACACTCTCGGCGCGCGTGGGAGACATGGAAGGGCGCAGGCGCGGCAATCCCTTCGCGAGTGACGCCGTGTTGCGCACTGGAGCCGCGTCACTGGCGTCAGTCGCATCGCCACCGCGGCCAGTGCTGCTGCTGTTCCTGCTTTCCATTGCGCGACGCTCGGGCGTCGAAGCCCAGCGCAAGTCGCCGCCGCCCGCTTCCTCCTCCGTGATGCGCGGCGATTCGAGCGCCTCATCCAGGAAGGAGATGTGCATCGCGTATGAACGCCGGCCAGTGGGCGCATCGTCCGCTCTCTCGCTCGCCATGGCATGCGCGTGGCTCCTGGGGTCGTTCTGCTTGGGCGAAATGGCTCGCTTTTGAAACGGAAGCAAAGCAAGAAGCCGCGCAAATCCTAATATAGGTTATTTTACATACTGATGTGAAAGTTTAATTTAGGGAAAAGCAACATTTGAAGAAAAAAGTGAGAGGATCACGGACCTAATGTAGAGAAACGCGCTGCTGATGCAAAAACACGTTGATAAAAAAAAATCAAAAATGAAGTGGCTCGGCACGGCTCGTTGCAAACTTTGTTCGCATGTCAATGTTACCAACGCTCATGAACAACAGTAGTGGCAGGACACATAACCACCTCGTTTTTTAGAATCAAAGCGCCATTGATGGATTTTTACAAGTGCAAATACGTTTCCAGACCCGTCTTTCGAAGACCAATCGATTAATGGTCTTCATTCTCCGATCCAAGCATTTCCCATTCCACAACAGAAAAAATTCAAGCCCCCCCCCCGGAAGAAGACATAAGCCCACCCAGCCCCGCGCGTCCGATACTATTGTAGGTGCGTTACTTCTGTTTCCAATAACGTTTTATGTGTGCATCACGTCACTGACTACATCTATGTGATTTCTAGAGCGGGAGACAAAGAATCCGAATGCCACAGGGGCAATCACTATTCAACATCGAGAAGGGTCAGATTTCGGCCATGAGTCCGGCTGACACGAGCCAGAGAGTGATTGCGCACGCAATTGAGCGGTCCAAGACGGTTGTCCAAGCGTACTTGCGATTCTGGGAGGCCTACAACATCACTCGTCGCAGCTCGTTCACTCGCTCGACTTGTCCATCTCCACTTGCTCCATGCGTGGCGTGCTAGCGCGCGAAATGCAAGGGCAGCTCAGTGTTGAAGAAAGCGCACAAGCTTGCTCACCTCGAGTGGACTCGAGCGTCGGCGACCCTTGGGGCCAACTGGGGTCCGTGATCTTCTCCAACGAGAAGAATTTCAAATTCGATGACCCCAACGGCCTCCCAGTACTACTGCATCGTGAGGAACGAGTCTTATCGAGACGTCAAGCGTGGTGGATCGGCGATGGTGTGGGGCGCATTTTCAGCGGAAGGGAAGTCTCGCTTGGCCGTCCTGCACGGCAAGCAGGACAGCGAGGCGTACGTGCGCACGCTTCAGGAGAACCTGCCTCCCTTCGCGCAGCTGGAGCATCCAGCCGGGTACGCCTTCTAACAAGATAATGCCTCTATCCACCGATCGCGCTACACCATGGGCTAGCTTATAGAGCGAGATGTAACCATCATAGATTGGCCAGCGCTGTCGTCAGACTGCAACCCGATCGGGAATGTGTGGGGCATGCTCGCGCGTCGCGTTTACTATTGTGGAAGGCAGTTTGTCAGCAAGCAGGAGCTCCAATCGTCGATTCTTCAAGCCTGTAACGGTATCGAGTCTCGCTACACTGAACGACTTGTCCAATCGATGAGCAGCCGGTGTGTTGCTGCTCTAGAACTCAAGGGGAGTAAGACATCGTATTAGCAATCGTTAATTCTTTCTTAGGCGCTTTCCTTACCAATATTACGTGCTTGGCCTATAACTATTCCCACCACCAAAAATGCGTTATTTTTGTATTGCTCCCTGTTTTTTTGTTTGTTTTGTTTGAGCTCTGAAATTAACACTCTGGATTAGCACTACCCGCGACATGAAAAGTTTGGGGGTCTTAAACTTCCTGCCAACACTGTACCTGCACCCGAAACGGCTCAGCACGGCTTGGACATGTCCCGAAATGGCTCGGCACGGCTTGGACTTGGCTCGGTCCGGCTTGGAATTGGCCTCTTGGAGTCGGAGCTCCGAGCGAATGAAACCAGCAGCTTCATGCTCAACTGATGCCGAGATGTGCCATGATCTTGTCGAGTTTGGCTTCGATGGAGCTCAGGCGGTCTTCCAGCGCCGCCTTTCCACTAGAATCGCTGTTGAAAGTCGTGCGCGGCGTAGTTGGCGCAGAGTACGAGGAGGTTGAAGCTGAGGATGGTGCACCAGCGGATGAGGACAGTGCACCGCCGCTCGGGCGCCGGAAGGAGCTGCCGGAAGAAACGCCATTCGCCATCGCTCCGTTGCTGCTGCTCGATGTGCCGCCGGCTTGACCGCCCTTCCGAGCTGCAGCTTCGCGGTTCTTGCGCATAATTTCAGCAAACCCACCACTGCTAGCGGGCGAAGATGCGACAGGAGCGGGCGCGGCAGACCCAGCACTTCCGTTCCTGTGTTTTCCAATCATACGGTAGCAATAGAAGATCACGAGTGAGAACTGGGGTCCTTCCACTTCTCAACCAGCGAGTGAATCACAAGATATATAGATAGGAAAACAGCATACCGAATCGGCGTGCTCGGCGTTCGCTTCAGGTTCCCGCCAGATTTTATTGCCGCCATCATCGCACCCATACCACCGCCGCCTCCGCCCCCACCGCTACTCCCAGTGTCACCGCCACCACTCGCGCCGCCGCCGCTGTTGACACACACAAAATGAAGCAAGTACTGTCAATACCTTAAGTCAGCATCACATCAGTCCACGCAAAGCTATCAGGTGCACGTACGCAACAGCAACAAGTGGAGACGACTCGCGCGTCGTGACCTTCTTGAGTCGCGCGCCCTTCTGGATATCAGCGAGCAAGCCGCCTCGCCCCGCTGCAGCAGGCGGCGCAGACGACGACGTCGCAGCACTGCTACTGCCGTGACTGCTGTGCTTTGGCGGCGTCTTGGTCGCACCGGAGGAAGACGACGACGGGCGGTCCCATGTCGTCACTTTCGTCTGCGGGTTGTAGTAATACTCCTATATTGAAGACGCCAAAAAGCACAGAGATAGGGTCAGCAGAGAGAGAGAGAGAGAGCGCGCGTAACGACACACAGCATCACATGCAGACGCACCTTTCCGTCCTGCGTCTTGTACGCGAGCCATGGCGTCGGGAGCGTCATCCTCCCACACACACAGCGGCTTTCTTCTTCTGGGCTTCTGAGCTTTTTCGCCTTTGCAACTTTCAGCACCTTGCCGCAATCAAAAATCCCTACTGTTCCGGCTAAGTACGAGTTGAACCAAAAGTTCAATTCTTTTTTTTCAAAATTAGAATCACGACATAGTGTTTCCAATATGTTAAAGTGGAATCATCCCACATAACTCAAGGAAGTGTCCCTTCAATGTGGATACATGTCCAATTCACATCCCCATGCAGAGCACACTGCAGCAGCAGACAGTGGCCATGGCGCCGTCGCACGCGTCGTCGCGCGGCGGCCGCACAGCCGAGAACTCCAGCGAGAAGCTCTTCGTCGATCGACGCCGCGCGGCAGACGAGGCGCGCGCGACGAAGCCCTGGAGCAGCAACCACCTGCGGCTGCTCTACCTACTCTCGAGGTTCGCCATGTATCCCAACTTCATGGACGACGAGGAAAGCTGGTTGCGCAACCTACCGCTGCTCGTGCTCGTGTACGAGGCCATCGTAGTCGGCATCCTCGACTACGACTACTCGCCCGTGTGCACCAACATTGTCAAGAACGGCCAGTCGCGGCGCATCTGGATGAACATCAGCCAGGACGCCAAGGCAGCGATTGACGACCTGCGCGAGAGCAGCCTCGTCAAGGCGCTCAAGACGTGCAGCGAGGACTTCCAGCCCTCGACGGCCTTCCAGGTCACGCCGCAGGCCATGGGCGTGCTCGAGGCCCTGGCTGCGGCCGAGAAGAAGCGCATCGACGCGTTCCTGAGCAACAACCTCGAGATGCCGCACGCGCTGCGCTCGGCCAGCTCGGGCGTGATTCTCTTCGACAGCAGCCTCGTCACGATTACCTTTGACGTCGACGACGGCAAGTTCCGCCTCGAGCGAAGCGATGGCTCCGTGTTCGTCTCGCGCGTCACGGACGTCGAGGAGGTGTCGTACGTCTCGAGCCCGTATTTGCCGAGCTGCCTCATGAAGAACGAGGCGTCGTTCTCGTCCAACGCACACAAGGCGGGGATGTGCAAGCAGGGTGTGAACGCCATCCAAGACAAGCTCTCGTTCGCGATCGTGCTCGCAAACGTGCGCGTGATGGTCGGCGAGTGGATCCCGTTCGGCCCCAACCAGATCGTAACGCTCAACGATCGGCTCGGCTCGCTCGAGCGCTGCCAGGGCGGGCTCTTCACGTCCGAGCTCGACCTGAACCCAACGAGCACGCGGCTCGTCCTGAACCCGGGGCTGACGAAGATCGCGATCGTAGACTTTGAATTTGAGAGCTTCACGAACTTTGAGGCCGACATCCACGCGCCCAATCAAGACGGCATCGTGCAGATCGAGAGCTTCGGCATGCACCTGAACGGCGACGGCACAATCGTCTACGGCATGTACATTGACGCGATCATGGACCAGCCGGCCGAGTCAATCTGCGTTGACCACTTGTCACGCCTGCTGGTTGACGTGGACTTGGACTCGTCCAAGATCATTGACGACTTGCTCTCGCCCCACCAGCGAGGACTTATGGATATGCTCTTCATGCATGATGCCACGTCACGCAGCAAGTTCAACCTCATCACAGCGGGCGAGATTCTTCCCAAGCTGCCCGTGCGCGAGTACCTGGACCGCGGTGAGAAGGAGAACGAGCTCAAGCAGGTGCTGGGAGAGATCCACGCCGTGTACGACCTGAGTGAAGACGACAAGATCCTGGTCGGGCGAGATGGAATGCTGCTCGTCGGGCCAAACGCGAACCAACACGAGCCGCTGATCCTATCGTACCTGGCGCTGCTCTCCAAGGAGCTCTTCATCCGGTTCTTCTTCAAGCGGACGTTCATCCTCGACGACATGCTCAACCGCGCACGCGCCTACATGAAGAGCTTTGAGATGAACCCCGAGGCGCTCGGAGGCATGCGCTCGAAAGTGGACCAGTGCTCACACGACCTCGTGATCTTAGAGGAGATCCTAGGGCTGCTGCGTGAGTCCATGCGCGCCATGAAGCTCCCAAAGTGTCCACAAGACGCGAGCGGGACGCTCTTGTACGAGCAGCTCCAATTGCGCAAGGTAAGTCTGTATTTCAATATTAAAACAATATTGTGATAGGCACAGCTAGGCTGACCTAACACTGTCTGTACTCTTGGCTATATGCTCACAGACCCACACAGACCTCGAGATTCGCTGCAAGGACTTGGCAAAGCTGCTGCGCGGCTTCCGCGCCAAGCTCAAGCAAGTGCAGAGCCAGAACGGCAACATGGCCAAGACGCTGCTTGAGACGATCGTTCACAGCGTTGAGCGCAACCTGGGTGTGATGGCTGAGGGCACGCGCGCGACCGAGCACTCAATGGCGTCGTCCTTTGACTTTGTACTCGTCATCTTCACGGGCTTCTTGGCGTTCGAGATCATCGATCGGATCACAGACGGCGACTTGTTGGGCATCGACGGCAAGACCATCGCCGCGCTCGCGTGGGCCGACGAGATGCTTGTGCACCGCATCGTGCAAACGCCGGGCCTCTGGCTTTTCGTGGACCTCGTGTGGATGCTGTTCATCGCCGGGACGCTCAACATTTCGATCTCGTTCATCATCAATCACTTGACCAAGATCCACACAGTCCAGTTCTCGCTCTGCGAGCGTATCAACATCGTGGCCCTCGAGAACTTCATGGAGCAGTGCAAGATCGTCGAGTCCCGCAGCTCGAACTTCACGGCCGAGACGAAGATTGTGAAGGTTGTTTGGCGTGACCACCGCAACAAATGGCGCAATCGGCTACCGAAATGGGAAAAGGGCGTGGGCATCAAGTGGAACTTTGGTGCGCTGCTGCGCACGCAGGTCACGTTTGATCTCATTAACCACTTCATGTTGGAGATCACGTTCCACGTACGTATGCATGCTTGCATCTCGATGTAAAATGGGTGGACAGGAGCTCTTGGTATCACTTCCTAACTGACTGGCTCTCACAATGACACAGGGAAAGATCCGATCCACGTCAAAGGAGCTCTATGATAAGCTCATGCACGAGATGTGCGAGTACGTTTCTTTCTCTCTACCAGCTCTGGTGTATTGAGCTCAGGAGTGTGTTTCCTCATCACGTGAATGCATGTAGCAATGGCTGCTTTGACGAGCACTACACAGCCAAGTGCGTGCACAAACGCAACTCGATGCGACCGCGGATCCGAAAAGACTCAATCCGCCGCATGCTCAAGCGTGGCGGCAACGCACTCATTCACCCGACGCACGACACGTAAAAGATGCCACGGAATGAACAAGAGAGCTCTAATGTGGACGAGAACTCTGACTGTATTCATCTGATTGAGCCTGGAATCCGTTTGCCACCGCTGCCACCAGTCGAATGTGTTAATGCTGCTGTTACTGGCTGTAGTTGATGATGCCTCGCAGGCAGATGGGCGGTTGCGGATGGCATAGCGATATCGCTTTTCGAGTGTGACCGCCGCAGTCTGGTGTCAACGGTAAGAAACGCGACTGATGTGGGCGATGGCGTTGCAGCAGTCGTCTGATCTCCATCCTGTTTGCAGCATGGAACAGCTCTTAGTGCCGTGAGCGAGTTCTTTATAATATACTTAGGGATGTCTTTGTGCATACCTTGATCGTGCCGTTCCGCTGAAAGATCTTCTCGAGCGCCTGGAAGCGAACTTCGATCTGGTGGCGGGACTTGAGCGCCTCGAGCTTGTGCTTGCGAGCCACTGCACGCTTCGCTCGGGACTCGGGCGTGAGCTCTTCGCTACTCGATTGGTCCCCACTACCATGCCTATTGGATGAAGTGTGGGAGTAGCGCAGGTCCGAGAGCTCGTCTTCGATCGACTGTGACGGCGTGTGCGTGATCGCGTCCAGGATGAAGCGCCGCCGCTCCATTGAGAGTTGCGTGTTAATGTCCAGGAAACCCGCACTCTGGTGCTCCATCTTGGTGGTAAGCTGCATGAACATGGCCTCGTGCTTCTCGATCGAGGTCTTGTTGTGCTTGGCTTGCGGCGTGAGGAAGTCGACAAACTCCTGGAAGTCGATCAGGCCGTTTGCATCCTTATCAAGTTTCTCGACAATGTCTTTGATCTCGACCGGGTCTGTCACGATGCCGATCGACAACATCGGGTCTTCAAGCTCCTGTCAACATATGGAGATGCAAAAATGGTGCTGTGAAGCTCATTGGCACACAAGCCACCTGTATGCAGAACGCACCTCGACCGAGATCTTACCGGACCCGTCAGCGTCCAGCGCGTTGAACCACTGGCGCAGCATCTTCTTCTGCTCGGCCGAGAACTCGAAGCGCCGCTGCTTGGCGTGCTTGCCTAGCCACGCGTTCTGCTCCTGGCGCCGCACATCGTCCTGGAGCTGTCGCTGTCTGGCTTGCGTTTCGTGTTCTCGCACGGGTGGGTCGTGCTCTGTGAGCCACCACTCCCCTCGCTTGTGGCGGTGGTGCAGCTCGGGCTGCACGAGCGCTGGCTTTGGCGTCGGACTCAGCTGAGGTGGCTGCTGCTGAGCGAGCTGGTCCCGTCGCTGCTCATCTGCGATGGCGCGACGCGCGTTGCGGACGTCTGCGGCGTCGCGAAGCTGCCCGTATCCGTGCACAGCGTTCATCCATCAAGTGGCTTGTCTGGCCAGCACGTTCATCTGTTGCTTGTCAGTGAGTGTAGCCATGTTGTTGACGATTCCCTAAAAATAGCAGATGTAGCCATGCCAGATAGAACAAAATCTTTTTTTACATACAACAAAATTTATTTTACGGTAAAACAAAAACTGTGTTTTAAAAACAAAATCAAAGCTCTTTGTTTACAATATGTCAAAACTAGAAAACTAGGCATTGATTTATTTTATGTTTTTTTAAAGAATTTTGAAATCACTCAACTGCTGAACAAACGTGCAAGCACAATACAAAACAAGAGCAAGCATGAGCACGCCCTTGAAGCGCGAGCGTGACGATGCGGATGGGGACGCCGCGATGGCCGTGACGCTCCCACGAAAGCTGCAGCGCGTGCTAGCCGACCCGCTCTCCCCCGTCTCGCCCACCGTCGCAGCGGGCGTTTTCCCGCGCTCGTCCGCCTACGCGGCGCCTCGTGCTCCTCCTCATTCGCTGACAGCTCCAACAGAAGAAGCCCCGCCACCGTCCACTGCTGCTATTGCGGACCCGATCCAGGTCCTCGACGCGATCCGAAGCCGCCTGGCGCGCACGACGGACGCGCACTTGCAGGCAAAGCTGCTGCTGCAGTTCAGCCACGTGGCGATCTCCCCCGGCGCGCCGACGAACTCGGCCATCGACTTTTTGTTTTCGTTCCTGCAGCAGAGCCAAACGGCATCGTCTTCTGCCCAGGCCGCCGATGGGAAGAGCGAGCGCGACGCCGAGCCGACAGCTGCCAGGACCACGGGCGGACCCATCGTCGTGGGCGCGATCGTGCGCGGCCTGCGCAAGCTGCTCGCCGTCAAGGCCAAGGTCGTCGAGCCCATGATTCAGGTGGACGCCATGGGCGAGCAGCTTATGCAGTGCGTGAGCGTGGCCGAGGACTTCAAGCTGCGCCAGGACATGATGCAGATTGTCGTGGACTGCCTCATGATCACTAGGGCACACGCGCAGGTCGAGACGCTGCTGGGCACGTGTGTGCGGGACCACGATCCGGCGATGCAGGCGATCTGTCTGCAGGGCTACCTGCGGCTGCATGACGCCGGGTACCACTTCGCGACCCCACCTGCCACGCTCTTTGACATCGCGACCGCGCTGCTACTGCACGGTGTGAGTGGGGGTGATGGCGATGACAAAAAGCGCGAACGCGTCCAGCTCTGGGCCGTGCGGCTGGTCACAGCGCTCAGCCAACTGCACCCACTTCTGGACGTGACGTCCAAATTCTTTGTGCACGACTCATCGTTGTGTGACACGACGTTCTACGTGCTCTGCATGAGCGTCAGTGGCGTCTCCGAGACCGTGCGTAAGGAGGTCGCACTGAGTCTGCGCGTTTTCAAGGACGCGTCGACACACGTCGTCGAGCATGCGCTGCAGAAGACTCAGATCAGCGAAGAGCTCTCGGAGGACTCGACCGTAAAGACCGTGCTCATGCTATCGAGTGGGGCTCTGCTCGATCTTCTGGAGGACAAGGCCGACGAGGTACGCATATTATTATCCATGTGCTCTGTTGTGAAGTGGTAAACCAATCTAACATCACGTGCATACCTTCGTCTTTAGGTCTCTGCTGAGGCGTCCAGGACGATTGGGTACCTGGTCAAGGCTGCAAAGTGGAGTGAGCAGATCCTGGATCGAGCGATTTCTGCGCACGTGGATCTGCTTCCAGCGGCGTCCAAGTCGAGAAGCCGATTCTTCGCGCTCGTGTGGACGCTGGAGCAGCTGTTGACGCAACGCAAGGAGAGATATGGAGCCGAGTTCTCACTGACGAGTGAAGAGGTACGACTTTGTACAGCTGACCGATCGTTTTCAGTCATTTCAGATCTTGTCGACTGACATTGTTGTCTAAATAGGCGAACTACATCCTACGTGACGAAGTCATTCAAGCGGACGCGTCGGCCATGCTATCTATCTTGTCGGTCCTGATTCGATGTGACACTGTCAGCGTCTGGATGGTGCAGCGAGTTATCGAATACGCGTTGCTGACGGCAGAGACTGTGAGTGGCAATAGCGTCGTGACTGGCGTTCAAAGCAAGCAGCACTTGCTGCGACTAGCAAAGGTGGTTCAACTCAAGTGCGGAGCAATGCTTCAAATGGACACTGTGCTGGTGGACAAGCTGAGCCAAGAGGCGAACCAGCAGCAGCAGCTAAATAGTGTGAAATCAGAGGTGTGCTTGATACTACTCAACAGGAGTGGCGGGGCGGGCGCCTCTAGTGGCAGTGGCTCGGGATCTCGATCGCTCAGCACGGAGTCCGAGATATCGTCTCGTCGGTCGTCGAGCAAAGAGATACCAGAGTTCAGCGAACGCAAAGAGCCTGCAGAGTACAAAAAGCTGATCAACTTGACCTCGAGAGAACAGGTATTCACGTCTGGACTCAAATCGGTACGTTTATTATGCCTCCTATGATCGCCGGCGCTCTCTTTGAACGGCTCTGACTTTGTTGAGCTACTTGTGTAGATCCTTCGCTTGCGTAAAGCTGCTGATAAGAAGAGTGAGAGATCGGGTTTGCGGATCGTTGAGCTGCTTCTCCAGCTCAAGCAGCACGTGAAAGCGTTTCCTGATACAACACCCGCACCGCCACGAAAGTCGTCTTCGTCGTACGTCTCAATGGACGCTATGCTGGGCAACACTAGTGATAGCTCCGCCAGCGACAGCAATGCGAAAAAGAATTGTGACGAATTCTCTCGACTGGCGTTTCCGGTGGCACTGGTCCATGGCTGCGAAGAGGTTATGAACCTGGCGAGCGACTTGTACATCAAGGAGAACGGATTGAGCAGCAGCTCACGGGTTGATCTCTTGCAGGTACCATTTCTTAGTCTTCCCAATACCATTATTTGATTTGCCTCGCTGACTATAATTTGTATAATTGTCATGCAAACAGCTCACACTTGCGGTGCGAATCGGTCTGGTGATCGCTCGATTACAGCCTCTGAAGAAGGGCAATAGCGAAGTTGCAACTAGCTTGCAGTGGTTGACGGAAGAAGCATCCCAGCTCCGATTCCTGCTCAGTGAGAACGCAGCAACAACTGCATGGCTGAACGCGCAGTTAATGAGTGGCGTCTCCTCACTGAACGAACTGAAGCGCGAATTTGTCGACATTGTTCGGAAAGCCTGGCCACAGGCATTGCTAAAAAACTTGTCCGTGCTTCGCAGTCAGCCCTCGCGCTGCACGGCTGCAGTTATCTTCGCACCAGAGACGAGCACCAAGGAACCGCGTGAGATCGTCGCGCAGTGGCCATTCACTGTCCAAGTTAAGGGCGTGGTGGAGAACCTAAGCGACGCGACTCGAGTGTTCGTCAAGGTACGCGTTTTCAAATATGGATTAAACAGCAGTATCATTCACTCACGTATTGTCCTCGATGTATATTAGAGCGTGCTTCCGAATGGCGAGACGGCGTACCACCACGTGCCAGTGCATGCGATCAGCTTCAAGTCCACTCCATCCAGCTTCCTCATCGATCACAGCATCAAACTGACGATCTCGCCGTTCTCCGACCCGACAACCTATTCCGTCACGCTTTGTCTTCAGCACCCAGTGCTGCCTGGTGCGCTCGAGGTACGTGAAGCTTCCAGTTCAGGATATTGTGAAATCAACATTATACTGAGGCTGCCTCTCTGTCTTGACTTTGACACTTTAGATGAAGACGAGCGACGGCAATCCACAAGCCCATGTCACTTACACAGCCATCTCCGAGCCTGTCAGCGAGCGCATCTTCCATCGAACGAACTCGATGATGCGCCGAGGATAATCAGGTGTCTGAACGTGGGCATTTCTTTACTGAGCATTGGCTGATATACTCATTGTGCAATGAGAAATAGCCACTCTTCTATCACCGCAGCTCGCCTGTGAGATGGATACCTACCTAGTGATGCAAGAGCTCGTAGAGGAGAATCGCAGCTGCGACACTGACGTTGAGCGAATCGACGCGCGAGTCTTCGTCCGCAGCTTGTCCTGGGATCGTCACAATGTCACTGCAGGTCTGACGGATCCCCTTACGCATCCCGCGGTGCTCGTTGCCCTGCTCACCACCACCAAATATAAGAGCCAATTTTACTTGGTGACAGAGTTTGTAACAGGGGAATTTCGTACCATGACAAGAATCGTCGGCTTGTCATTCCCAAGCTCGTTGGATGTGACGGAGTTGGGTCCGCTGCACGCCCCCACTACGCGCCAGCCGATGTCACTGCTCACAGCGAGCGCTTCGTGGAGATTCCGCGCCTTGAAGAGCTTGTTCTGCATGACGGTACCATTAACATTCGCCAAGTGAGCACCAATGCTGAAAGCAAACGATACGACAACTTCAAGTAGCGAGCACTCACATTTGCGACCAGCACCTCCATCGCCCCCGCCGATGCTCGCGAAGCCTAGCAACACACACCACCACACAGTTGCTTAGACAAAATTGCTGAAGTCTCATGAACAAGAAGAACATTTAGTTTTTTTACCGCTGGAGACAGCGGCGCGCTGTTGCGCTCGCTGATGAGGACGGCCGCGCAGCCCAGGAAATGTGCGGACCGAAGGATCGCACCAAGGTTCTGATTCCCCGCAGGACAACAGAAAGGTTAGACTCAAGCGTACACGGATTTGACTCAAGCAAAGAAGGACAGGAACGAGGAAGAAAACGGTACCTGGGGGTCGTGAAGCTCGTCCAAAGCGAGGATCACTGGCTGCCGGGAGCTGGTGGTGAAGACTAGCGAGGCGAGAGTTTGGTCAGATATGAAGCTATGACGTGCCTTTAGCCCTAGGGCTATCATAAGACAACGTACCTGACGGATCCACAGGCTTGAACTCGGGCAACGAGATCGGATCCGCGTCCAGCACTACGCCCTACCAAATGACAATACACACAGCGAGTGAGTCCTTGTACTGCTGGCATATAACGTCGCCCTTGTAGCTTGTAGCGTACTTGGTGCGGCTTGTCCGACGTGATATGGTTCAGCATCCACTTGCTACACAAGCACACAAGTTTCAATTAGGCCAACGTAGCTCCACAACCAACCAAGCAGCCCCCAGCACAAGCCAAACCTGGTTGTCGCCAGATCGACGCCGTTTGCATCAGCGAGCGCCTTGATCTTCTCGAGTGCCTGCGTGTCGGCGGCGGTCTTCTTGGCCGTCACGCCCGCTGGGTCGCGCACGTAGAGCTTGTGGATGCGCCGATGCTCGCTCTCGAGCACCTGCAGCACGCTGTGGAGCCCGTAGACCCCCTCGCCGCGCAGCTGCGGGATGGGCTCGCCGTCGTTCGTCACGGTCTTGCGCTCGCCACTGGCAGGCGACGACCAGCGGCCGCCTCGTCGTTCTCCGCCGCCACCGCGCGACGAGGACCAGTCGCCGCCAGCTCGGCGACCGCCGCCGTCGCGTCTTGCGCTACTGTCGCGGCTGTAGCCGCCGCCACGACCACCACCACCGCCGCCTCGAGACGGAGAGTCTGCGCCGCCCCATGAGGAGAAAGCACGCGCAATGCGCGGTGCAGAGGCCGTCGCCGACGCTGCTCTGGCAGCATGAAGCATCATCACTATATCGAATTGCAAGTTGCAGATCGGCTCACCAGCCAAAATGGGTTTACAGTAGGTAGTGCGCGTAATGATCTTGTAAGAATGTATACCCCTTAAAACATGATCATTTTTTGAAAGGTATCATTTGTTGTAGTGGAATTTTCTATTTATAGGATTGTCATTAAACCCTCATATACTTGTATACTCTCAAAAATGGTCTGCATCAGGCGGCCATTATTTACGGTATTGAGTCTCAAGCGACATAAAGCTGATTGAATGTATCCATATCAGGTTCAAGAGGGGAGCCAAATATACCGTCTGAGACCGCTTCATTGGCGAACTGCAGACGCATGTTGTGCCCTTACTCCTCCTCCTATGAAGAGCTAGATTGCCAGTGAACGTGTGATGCTCTGCACCAGCAAGTCAACCTTTTTAGGCCTCGAAATGACCCTGAACAAGGTGATGAGGTGCTGGTAAGCTTGCTACTGACCTCGTGCTTACTGATCAGCTCATCGCCAGATCAAGTGTATCGGCTCGTTAACCCAGACAAATCTATCTTTATCACACGTGTAACGAACGACTCGACGCAACGGTGATCATGCTCACTCGCTAAAATAGATAGCTTCATTCCGACTTTGCCTTCTCCGGGACAAGGAGAAGCAGAACACACGGGCGACCTCGCGCTCTCAAGACCGCACGACGTCAGCATGACAGCCACGGACACAGTCGCTCTTGGCAACAAAGCGGGTGCTGCTGCTAGGAACAAACAGAAGCGGGCGGTGCTCTCTATCCGACAGGTACTGCACCTGCTGCATCGCATGGGCATCCTCGCCGGCGCCATCAGCTACGTGGTGATGTGTATGGGCGCGTCGCTGGAGACATTCCAACTGATGAGCGACATCGATCGCCCCAGTGTCGTTGGCGCGCCGAGCATGCAGTATCTCATGAGCAGCTATGTTGGCACTGCTTTGATCCATGAGAGCCCGCTTGTTGCACTGGCGCTTCAAGGGGACACGTCGCCTCGCAATGGTACCTTGTATCTCGAGGCCGCGGGGCCATCGATGAACATCTGCAAGGGCATCTCCCCATTCCAACACGAAATCTACTCGGACACGTTCCTGCGCTCCATGTACGACCATGTCGTCCACGGTACGCAGTACAACCTCACGTTCATGGCGTACGACCAGACGGAGCTCATCATGCCGATCGTGGATTGCGCCTCATCGGCCATCATCCTGGGCTACCTGCCGACGGGCAAGTTCAACTTCCTCGTGCGCAGTAAGCAGGACCCGATCGACGTGGCTATGGTGACGATTCAGCTGTCCAACCAGGAGTACCGCATCCCGGATCAGAACGAGCGCAACTCAGCCGCGATCGCTACCCTGACGCTCATCAACGACCTGCGCGCGAAGGACGTGGACCACCACTTCATCGCGTCCATTGGCTACCCGTACGCCGAGTTCGACTTCCGCGTCTACAAGTTCCAGGGCGTGACCAACGAGGGCATGTGGCGGCTCGAGTCGATCCCCGATGACGCGCGTGGAGACATCCCAAAGATAATGGTCACGTCTTTCCGGTCGGGCTTCTACATGAAGTCCGAGACCGAGCAGTTCAACATCAATAATCAGGTGAACGTGGTCTCGTCCAAGCCGCTCGAGGTCATCACACAGTGGACAAGCGTGACCAAGACGGTCATGCACGACTCGTGGGCCTGGGTGCACGGCGTTGAGCTCCTGCTGGGCCTCGACCTGCTACTCAACCTGATCGTGCTCATGCTCGTGGTCTACCGCAACATCCAGGCGGGCAAGTTCTGGATCGGCGACGCCTTCGTGGCCATTTCGACCAAGCTTCAGATCCGCGGCGCGCTCGTGTTCCTGTCCTGGTATCTGAACGGCTTCTGGGCGGTCTTTGAGTTCAGCGTGCGTGATTCGTACCGAGTACTCGGGCTCGATCTCAACATGTACGAGGGAATCATGCGCGCCGATTTGTTGGGTCTCTACCTGTGTCTCTGTGGGCTGCTGGGCGTGATCTTCCGTGAGCGCGTGGACCCGCTCTTCGCCATGCTCTGCTTCTGGTTTGGCTATGAAATGCGCAAGAAGATTATCTTCATGTTGCCAAAGACAGCCCTAGCAGTCTACACTTATGGCTACCGCACATTTGTGGATGGTGTACCGCCGTACCTTGAAGGCCAGGAGCTGATCTCGCCCATGGGCTACTGGACGTCCCACGAGTTGCACAACCGCACGTTCCTGATCGTGATCCAGACGATGTCGCCACTGCTGCTCACGCTCGTGTTCATCATGGCCTACATAATCTTCTCTAAAGTGCGCCGATTCTTCTTTCCAGAGAAGATGTATGTGCTGCACGGCTCCGACACTACGGCCACCTCGACGAGGGACGAAGCCATGCTCACGCGGAAGCGCGTGCTCACGCTCTTTGAAATCGCGACGGGCGCCGAGCTCGAGTCCAACTTTGGTCTCATGTCGTCCTTTGAGAACTACATGATGATCAAAGGCATGAAGTTCGCGTCGGCCGACGGCATCTACAGCAACGGTTTCGTGATCGCAAACAACAAGTACGTGGTGCATACGAACGACTACTGGACCATTGTGCTCATGAAAATCCTGTGCCGCCAGTTCAAGAAAGTGTATGTGTACGAGATCACGGGCAGCACGGTGCAGCAGACAGCCAAGCTTGTGTATCCGAGCACGTTCACGTTCATGGATCTGCTCAACCTCAACATCACCGTACTCTCCTGAGTACAGTATCCACTTATAATTTGAATTGGTAGATATTGATTTACAGCTCGAACACCATAAATGGACATATCAAGCTTCATTTGACAAGTCACGCAATATGTCAACGGCCGCGTGGACTCGGTCAGATCACCGGTGCCCAGCGCTCGTATCGCCTGGCACTCGCATCACGCCACGGCATCTGACGGCTCATCGACTTCTTCGACGGCTCCGACACCTTTCTGACGCTGGGAGAGTTCGTAGACCGCTTCATCGAATCGGGTGGAGTGACACAACCGAGGCGGCTTCAACGCAAGTGGCTCGAGTCGCTCTTCGCGGAGGTAACGCAACTAGTCCTGCGTCTCGACGCGCCATCTACAGCTCTCGCGATCGTCCGCAACAGGCAGACCCAGCCCCTGTCTCTCCCGGTAGGTGCCATCCGTGGTGGTCGACTGCACCTGTTCCCCCGTCTGCCGAGCTCAACTCTGCGGGCAGTGATCAAGGTCGCCCTACCACCTCGAGGCAGGTCTCACCCGGTCCTGAGTGTCCTCGGCAGCACGGATCCCGACGGGCCCTCCGCGTTGCTCGACTTCGACCAAAACAACCGGAGCTTTCTGCTCCCTGTCATCCACGATCTCCAGATGCGCCTCGCGTTTCGGCTGCTGCCGGTCGGAGCTCGGTTCTCCTTCCTCCAGCACCGGCAGCCCGACATCGTCTGCTGTCCACTCCCTGGTTGCGACGCACCGGAGACCGAGCGACACCTGTTCTTCGAGTGCGACCGAGCGTCCCAACTCTGGGAAGTAGTCGGTAGGGACTGGGCGCCTCTACTCGGCACCATGCCGACGTGGGCTCTCATCGTCCATCCGTCATCTGCAC
>JAASFV010000352.1:0-25297 GCA_023334015.1 Globisporangium paddicum
CAGCCATTTGTGTCTTCTCATGCAGCAAAGTTGAAACCTCTTCCCAAACACGCGAAACCACCAACGAGGCGCGTTTTTTGCGTTTATGCTCCCTCATTTGGCCCCCAAGGAGCCCCCGCGGCCTCCTCTCAGGCTTCATGCTGATAGACAACGCCATGAGCCCTCTGGTCGTCAGCATCGCCCACCTCCTCGTACAGAAGGGGACCTGTATGGCGTGGCCATGACCACCGCCCATCATCGTCATGCGCACGCATCTTCTCGTGCTGAAAGCTCCAGAGCGCGAACCAATATGTGCATGTGGGGCCATGCTAAAAATAGACCCAGGCAGCATCTCAAAATAGATTTTGATTCTTCTGTTCTCCGATCTGATCCTGAGCTCCAAAAAAGTGTAGCCATGTGCTAAAAGCGTAGCCATCCTGAGAGGATCAGATCTCTTCTAGGATGAGATCGCTCTATTAACTTGGAAGGGAAGATACCTTTGACTCGCCTGCGCTCTTGCTCGCTGTTCCTGGACAAGCTTTAGACACGCTCACTACTCACCAGAGCACTCCTCATTCCTCTCCCAGCAGCACAGGCCCCCTCCTCCAAGCTCAAGCCTCTCAAGCGTGAATCATGTCGGCCAAGTCGTTCTTCCGCGCGGAAGACAGCTCGAACAATGATTCGGACGAGGTGTCGCTCACGACGTCGGCGCCCGTGGACCGCAAGACCGTGATGCGCGAGGCCTACGCCGAGTTCCTTGGCACGATGATCCTCGTGCTCGTGGGTGACGGCGTCGTGTGCCAGACCGTCGTGTCGCAGGGCATCGAGACTAACAACGCGCTCAAGAAGGAGGTAAATCCGGACCTGTCGAGCTACGCCGGAGACTGGTCCACCATCTCCATGGGCTACGGCATCGCGCTTATGATGGGGCTCTACGCATCGGCCGGCGTGAGCGGCGGCCACTTGAACCCGGCGGTCACCTTCGCCATGTGTCGCCATGGCCGGCTCCCATGGAACAAGGCGCCGTACTACATCACTGCACAGTTCGCCGGCGCGTTTGTGGGCGCCATGGTGGTCTACATTGGCTACTACAGCGGCCTCGCGGAGCTCAACTCATGGGAGATTGGCACGGCAGGCATCTTTGCCACGTACCCAAAGGACCACGAGGGGCTCTTCGCGGGCTTCATCGACGAGGTCATCGGCAGCTTCCTGCTGCTCGTGGGCATCTTCGCCGTCACGGACCGGTTCAACAACGAGGCCGAGAACGGCATGAAGCCCGTAGTCATCGGCTTTATCCTCTCGGGCATCGCTCTCTCGTTCGGCTACAACACGGGCTTTGCGCTCAATCCGGCGCGCGACTTTGCCCCGCGGGTCTTCACGGCGATTGCTGGCTGGGGCTTCAAGGTCTTCACGTACGGCAACGGGTACTTCTGGGTGCCCTGCGTCGCGCCCTTTGTCGGTGCCTTCCTCGGCTCCGAGGCCTACACACACCTCATCTCGCGCCACCACCCGGACAAGTTCGTCTCGTCGTCCGACGAAGCCTAAGGCGAGTCAGTCTTAGCAGCGACAACCCGATCAACTTACCACCTGCACTCTCCACCTTGCATCTCTAATAACTATCTATGAGAAAACCACCATCCGACAATTTCCACATTTTACAAAAACTAATTTCGTAGTTTTCACAAAAATTCAATCCAATGTTACCTCGCCATCGGCCACGCTCTCTGATTGACTCAAACGAGCTCGCTCTGGCGGTGGGGTCGACTGGACTCGTCATCGTCATCAACCGAGACCGCGGTACTACCATTGCTGCAGGGTCGTTCACTGACGGTGTCACTCGAAGTCGCAGTCTCGCTACTTGATGCCACCAGAGGCGCGCTGATAGTGTTGGGGCGAGGCGGCAGGAGCGCACCAGGGCCGTCTCCGTAGATACTTAAGGACAGCTGCGTCTGCTCTCGCGGCGGTGAAGACGGCGCGTCCTCCTGGGGCAGGTTGCCATTCGCTAATGCGACTCGGGCGCTCGCGAGAATCTGGGTTTCAATGATATTATCTGATCAAGAGGTGCACACAGAGTAAATTCAGACAATTAGTTGGCATTTTCACTTTCCCCATGATAGACCAGGAGCAATAAAGAACGCACCACGCTGCCACTTCGTGAGCAGGAGCGCGACCACTTCCGAGACGTCCTGGAGGCGCTTGTGGATCACGCGACGCGGCGCCGTCCTGAGCTCCGTCAGTAACGGCTGGAGCTGCGAGTTGATTATCTGCAGCCTGCGGTCATCTAATGACGTTTCTTTCACTGTTGGGCATACATAAATACATATCCAAGGCATTAGGTCTTTGATTGAACCGTACTCATCATGAAATGAGAGCGTACCTGCCGGCGCCGACGCACTTGCAGGGCTTCTCTGACTCGGCCTGATCACTATAAACACACACACGATAAGAGTTAGATTAGTTATTTTTTCTTCAAACAAATATATAGAAACAGCACATACGTGACGCAGAGCCTTCAGTGTTGTCCACTAAATAAAACATTAATAAAATAAATAATTCAGTCAGTTATACCAACAACAGAAGACGACAGTAAAACTACGGTACCGTGGTCCGTGTCCTCATGGCTGTCGAGGTCGCCCAGCATCCCCGTCGAGCTGTCAAAATCGGCCTCCTCACCGGACTCGACACCGCGCACCATGGTTTGATTTGGGCCGCTGTCCTCCAGGTCGCTGCAGGGCCCGAGCAGCAGCTCGTCCGGCACAGAGCTGTTGTTCGTGTAGCAGTGGTAGATCTCGTCGCTGATCTTGTGGTTATGGTGCGAGATCTAGTTAAAATAAATAAATATACAACAGCGTCAGTCAGCTAATTAATCATTAATAATCACGCCGTCAATAAAAAAAATCAGCATTGATACTAACCTGGTTGCGCACGCGGATGAACCAACGGACTTCGTCGACGCCGGTCGTCTCGTACACCACATCGGCCGTGATGCGCGCTGAGCAGCCGGTGAAGCGGTTGTGCAGGTGCGCGCGCACGCCTGTGCCTCGCGAGGGCTGGATGCAGCCGTGCGTGCACCAGTACGCCATGGTCGCGTACTGGAACGCGTCCGGCACGGGGAACTTCTTGAAGCGGTTCTTGCTGTTCCACGATGCCGTCGTGCTCGAGCTCCGGCGTCTGTAAAGCGTCTTCGTGGCGCTCATGTATTCGTTCCAGGCGCCGATGAAGGCGTCCCAGGTCGCGAACGTCGGCGGCTCGAGCGGCGGCACGCGCACGTCGATGCTCCCACGCGACTTGGCCATGTCCTCGCGCCACTTGAAATTCTTCGTGCGGCGCTTCTTGACGGTTTGCGGCATCCCAGGAGCGTCACTACCGCCTTCGCCATTGGCGGCCGCCGCCAAGCGCGCCGCCAATGCCAAGCGCGAGGGCGGCAGTCGCGGCTCAGGAACGGTAGCCGCAGGCGCAGCAGATGGCCCATGTGCACCAGATTCAGGCGCACTGCTCCTCTCATGCTGCTGCTGCTGCTGCTCGTCCGAGAGCACGCCGTCGTCGCTCAGCGTCACCTCCCTGCGCTTCATCCTCCTCGTCACACTCTTTGAGCTTTTGAACTGTTCCCTGTCAAACTCGTCACGCTGTGTTGCTATATCAAAAGTCCTTAAAACAAGGTCATTAGTGCCTTAAAAAGATCTATTTTTATATATTTTAGATCTTTGTGTCGGTAAAGCAAGGATATTGAAATATCGCGTCTAACATGAATAAATCGGTGTGTATTTAAGGCCTGTTTCCCGAATTTCCCAACACACCTATGGAATATGCTGGAAAAATAGTGTGCAAATGTGCAGCTTTTCATGTTCCATTTTTAAGGTTTTGTGCGTACTATATGCGCAGGTACTGTACTGCAGCGAACGTGTGATGGGCTGCCGCACACGCTCGGTGTGTTCGCGCAATAATAAGGCGCTCGCCCCGCTTTGTACGAAGAAGCTCCTCGTGCATTTCGTCGATCCCTCCGGCGCAGCCCTCCCCCTTCTCGCAGTGCCTGTCCTTCCTCGTACGTCTCCATTGCTGTCTCTATATGTCGCCTATGAAAAATGCCGTTCGTGTCGCTTATAACATCTCGATCTCTCCCCGCTGGCTATTGCTATTGTTCCATCTGGTGTTGTCACTCCCTCCTTTATTACTACTCCCGCATTAGCGAAAACAATCAGGTGTCGCCCGCATGCTCGTGCCAGCGAAGGCCTCGGGCAGCGCCACGATCGCGCAGCGATGGATGGAGATGGTGCTGGGCGAGAAATTCCCGAGCGACTTCGCGGCCGTGCTGCGCGCGGGCCACGCGCTCTGCGCACTTGCCAACAAGGTCTTCAAGGCGCTCGGTATGAAGGACAAGGTGGTTGCGGTGGGCGGCCCCGCCGCGCCTGCGAGCGTCGACAGCAGAGGCCAGGAGGACGCGGCCACGACGGGCGGCGACTCACGATACACGCCCGACCCGCCGCCGCACGGTGCCGCGCACAACGTTCTGGCGTATCTCGGGTACGTGTGGGCTGGTTGGCTTTTCTGTCGTCCCATTTGGGAAGGAGGGAGGAAGGGGCAGTATGTGATGTATGTATATGTGTGTGTGTGTCGTGTAGTGCGTGTGAGCTACTGGGCGTGGAGAAGGACGACATGTTTGAGCCCGACGACCTGCTGCTTTACCGGGGCATTGAAAAAGGTGCGCAAGTGCAGCGACTGTTGCGTTGTTATGGCTTGATGAAGACGTTGTCGTGACGCTCACGAGTTGATCTCTTGCGACTGTAGTGTATCGCAACATCCTGGCCCTGCAGGGCGTCGCAGTGTCGCTCTCGACGCGGCGGTCGATCGATGAGCGCAGCTCGCTCGGCGCCAAGCCGGTACGTCTCTTTCCATGAAGCTCGAGCTTGCACCACGCATTGGAAGCTATTCTCATATACTACGACGCTACAATCTTTGTTGTAGACGTTCTCGCCGATCAGCGACCCGGGGATGACGTTCCTGCATGACGACGACTTTGAGTCACCGCCGCTGATTGACCTCGTGCAGCACATGAGCTGGCAGCGGCTGCTCTTCGAGTACGAGTACCAGCAGACGCAGAAGGAGGAGGAGAATGAGCGCGCCATGGGTCCGTCCGCCGCGACGGAAGGGCTCGGCAAGCTCGCGCACAACCTCTGGAACACTGAGGAGCGCATCCGCGCGTTGCTCATGCATGACGACCGCGAGTTTGGCCACGTGCCCGACGAGCTCCACGGGAAGCTTTGGATGCTCGCGTCTGGCGCCGAAGTGGACATGCGCAGACACACTGGCCAGTACCCGAGCCTCGTGGCCCTTGAGGAGGAGAGCACCGAGGCGACGCGGCAGATCGACGTCGACCTTTACCGCACGGTCTCGCACGCCGACAAGGCAACTTGGAGCGACGAGAAGACGCACCAGCTGCGTCGCGTGCTCGTGGCCTACTCCAACTACAACCCGACGCTTGGGTACTGCCAGGGCCTCAACTACATTGTCGCGAGGATGCTGCAGTACCTGGACGAGGAGGAGGCGTTCTA
Source organism: Globisporangium paddicum (assembly GCA_023334015.1). Classification (NCBI taxonomy): domain Eukaryota; phylum Oomycota; class Peronosporomycetes; order Pythiales; family Pythiaceae; genus Globisporangium; species Globisporangium paddicum. The sequence goes on from JAASFV010000352.1 coordinate 5,529, forward strand.
CCTGCTCATCAAGCTGCTGCGTCTCGTGCCGGAGGACTACTACACGACGATGGTACAGTATGATTATTTTGTGTTTGTGGGTCTTGAATTGGGATTATTGGTTTTGCTGACATTGAGTCTGTGATGTGTGATGGATGCGTATGCAGCTGGGGCTCGCAGTGGACCAGCACGTATTCACGGACCTCGTGCGTCTGCAGATGCCGGACATCACTGACCACTTGACAGAGTTGGGAGGCTCAGGTGTTGAACTCTCGCTGGCGTGTACCGAGTGGTTTCTCACACTCTTTGCGAGTCCGTGCGATAAGGACGTCACAGTTCACATCTGGGACTCGATCTTCCTCCTTGGAGATGAAGTATGTTGCGAGTCGCTGCCTCGCCTAAGGCTGGGTTCCATCACTGAATTTGAATATTGACCGTTCTGTCGTGTCTGTAGATTTTGTTTCGGGTCGCGCTTGCGCTGATGCAGCTTGAAAAAAGCTCACTGCTGGCGTGCGAACACTATGGCGACATGCTCAAGAACTTGAACGAGGTACAACGAGGCAAAGATGAGCTGCTATTTAATTGTGCAAGTCATTTTCCAGCTCATTAACACATGTGTACTTTTTTTGCAGATTGGTCGCGGCAAGACGGACGCTTTCGGCTTGATGAAGCTTTCGCGAGACCAAGACTGTGTCTATCGAGCCCGCATTGAGGACTTTCGCGCACATCATCGGCTCCAACTGGCCTCAGGAATCATGGCGTCGGCTGCCGAGTCAGAGGACGTCACCGTCACAAGCAGCACCGGCAGACCCAGCGGAGAGAGCAAGCCCGACAGCAAAATGAGGCTCTTCAGCAAGGCGAAAAAGCACGGGATTTTCAAGCACTTGGACATCAACATTGGGAGAATGGCCAGGTATGGTGATCTGTGCAAACTTGTGCCTGCTTCCAATGCCAATAGTAATACTCACGCGGTGCTGTGTGGGATCTCTTGATTCCAGGACATTCGACCGGTTTATCACGGAAGATTACTCGATTACGCTCCAGAAGGACCACCCGAACTCTGCGAGCTACTATGACGGAGTCCCACCGATGGTAAGTTCGACCGAGTTGTTCCTTATATCGCTTGGTGAGTCGATTTGCTCAGCAACCTAATGCTTTTACCCTTGCTCGCAGGTGTTTGATCGGTATTGGGGGTCGAAAGAGAGCTACAACCAGTGGGGCGCGCGGCACGTGAAGTTCATCAGTGGCCCTGAAGACGGACCCGAGTACGATCACCGCCGCCTGCAGTCAGGAACGACTCCAAGTTTTAACTCGAGTCGGCGGGTTGCGACGTCGAGTGTGAGCGAAATTCCTACTTTTGCGCGAGGCATGTCACGCGAACGCCGGAGCAAGAGCACAGCGTTCATCCAGTCGAAGAAGCAACCACATCCGGGAGGTCTTGGCAGCACCAGTGCCACGCACAACATGTCGCAGTCTAGGGTCGATGGCGGCGACGAGACGCAGCAATCCGGTCGCTCACCGCGTACGTGGCTCCAGAAAATCGAGGACTGGCATCGTGAGCTCAAAACTCAAAAAGAGAAGAAAAAAGCGGAGAAGCGGCGCAGCAAGCTCGATAGTCGGGGCGAGAGTGTCAGTGTTAACAGCACCACGACGCGCGATAGTAACATGGATCGCGGGTCCAGCATCCGCCGTACGAGGAAAAGCTTCTCATCCTCTCCGACGCGCTCGTACTCCAAGAGCCAACATCTCGATGACAGCGATTTTGACCCGCTGCACAGCCCAATCGACCGCAAGGCGAAGAGCATTGGCCCAAAGAAGACGAGCCTGGAGACAGCAGCTGAACTTGCGCTTTCGCTCTCGCGCTCGTACTCGGAACCTTTCAACTCGCCGAGTGGAGCGCTGGGCCGCTCGCCGTGGCAGAAACCGTCGAAGCGCGTGATTCCTGACGACGTCGATGCGCAAGTTCTGATTCGCTCACATGATCGAAACAGCGAGGACTTTCAGCGGGAAGAGCAACTTGCTGAGCTCGCCGAGCGTGGCCGAAATCACCGAGACTCGAATCGCAATAGCAGTGATGGCGTAACGCGAGCAGCTTCGTTCAACGTCCCGTCGAATCGAGGAAGTTTGAGCGAAGCAAACATGTCGGCGTCCGCGGATGGCAACCGAGCCTCAACAGACCGTCGAAGCATGAACAGAGCAGGCGGCTTCGCTCAGCAGCAGCAACAAAAGCAACACGCGCAAGCTCAAAATCAAGAGCAAGCACAAGAGCGTCGCTCGGGCTCCCACAGATCGTTGTCGTCATCTTTGAGCTTCCATCAGCAGCCTTCGGAGCGTCGCAGTCTGAGTACGGCAGAGCTGATAGCGCTCATGGCAAATGGTGCCGCTGCGCTCTCTGCGCCGCGAAACATTGAGGAGAAGTCCACAAAGCACCCAGGCTTGGCGGACATGCGAAGACCGCCTCTCCAGTACCCAAAGACGAACAGCAGTTCGTCCAACCCGTACGAGTCGGATCTCTCTGCGTCACCAGACTTTAAGCAGCTTCGCTCCACCAAGCTCCAGGACGAGGACTACGATGTGATGCGCAGTCCGAACATGCAACCCGCCATGCGGCGCAACCTGTCGCTCCCTGGAGTGGACAGAGACCTCACACTACAGCAACAGCAGCAGCAACAACAGCTGCTCAGCAGCGGCACGCCCAAGTGGATGCTGCGCACGGTTGGGAAGCGCCCCCCGACGGCCGAGAATGCGCGCGTGATCCGCGACCGCGCGCACGTCATGTCGTACTTGCAGCGCAAGCTCAGCGATGCGAGCAGCCTCGCTGGGAGCATCTCGCGCAGCCCTCGCGAGCGCATGGATGTGAGTCGCCTAAGCGCCAGTTCGAGCAACTCGTCGCGCATGAGCGACCAGATCTTCGGCAGCAACCGCAGCGGCATGCTTCCCTTCCGCAAGAGCTCGTTCTCGTTCTTCGACAAACTGTCGTCGGACCTCGAAAACTGCCTGGACGACCTCAACACGTCGTACTCGGCCGACCTGGAGATGGATGCGGGCGCAGACGTCGGCAGCACGACGATGCCACTGCCCGCGAAGAAGGGCGAGTCGGCGCTGGACGAATGGCGGCGGCGCAGCTCCTTCGCCGCGTACCAGTCGTGAGTGAAGAGTGTGGAGTAAATGAATCTGAGAGACGGAGAAGAAATGAAAATGAAATGGAGGGTGTCAGTTCTGTATAATCCTGTTGTTACTAGCTGTAGTCTCATGGCGTTCTCGCGAATGAAAGTGTCGTCCCATGCTGTCATTCGCCCCTTGTAGAGCACTTGGTTGGCACTGATTTGTGTGAATATGCCAGCATATGTCGCATATCTGATGCATATCATCGGGTGTTTACGCGGAGCTCATGCTGTTGGATATCAACTCCCACCTGCTAGACGCTGGGCTTGGAGCTTGCGCTGGATCAACACGTGAGCTCATGAAAGCGCGAGCGCTATCCGATGCATGCCAAACACTGCTGCCATTTGAGATCCATATGCAGGTGGATGGTGGCTTTCGACTAAGCCACTTAGTCGAAGCATGTGACAGTGCGGTGACCCCCATTAGTCGATTGAGGTAGGCGCATCCAAAACGGTATACACGTGCATATGCAGACACTCGTAGAGCTGCGGACATGCTCATGAGGGCGCCATTCATGCACATGGGCCATGCCGTGCTTGTATGGCATTTTGCAGCAATTGCTGTGTTGGCACCAGAGAGATGCGTCACGCCAAAAAATCCAGCTGGGAACAGTAACCGGAGGTGTATACTGACACGCCAACATAGGGATTAAACGTGCGAATTAGCATGACACGCAGCGAATCTCATTCGAAAGCAGTAAAACGCTGGTGCTTCGCGCTGGCAAGTGTCGCACGCACGCTGCGGTCCACCGAATGAAGTGCTGGTTGAGTCCGAAGCTCACTCCACACCGAGCTCTGGTGGCCTTCAGATGCGTGCTGGCACGTCATTACAAGAGTCTATGCGTGTACGAGCCTGACGTTGCACGAGTTCAACAGGAGCATGCTGGCGCAATGACCAAGTCTGACGAGTGCTGCATGAAGCCCGAGTGTGATGGCTGGCTGTGGCTTTCTGGCTCCGCACCCACCTACCTTCTCATATCTTAGACACTACGCAGCTGATCGTGCTGCCCTTCAACTTGACTCCTGTATACTCCGGCGTATACAAACCAGCTGCGTCCGTGTACTTAATCTCCGAATTCCGGATACACGTATACCAAATAAATCAGCTTCAACGACTAATTCGCGGCCATCGCTTTTTGCTGGCTGCGCAACATGTCTTTCGCTCTCTCATTTGGGAATTCGCCGCCCGCCGCGCAAGTCGTCGTCTGTCTTCAAGAAGCCCCCCACAAGCGTCACGACCATGGGCGCGTTCATCGACCCGAAGGACCTGCCGCAGGACGGCTCGGGCCTCGTGCAGGTGCTCTTCCTGGGCGCCGTCTACGGCTTCGTGCTCTTCAACGCGAGCAACATGATCTCGGACGGCAGTGAGCTGCTGCTGCTCGTGCCCGCCATGGCCGGCATCGTCGGCAGCATCGTGCTGCCAGTGCTCGGCGCGGTCCCGGACGGCGCGATCGTGCTCTTCTCCGGCATGGGCCCAGACGCGCAGGAGCAGATGTCGGTCGGCGTCGGCGCGCTCGCCGGCTCGACCATCATGCTGCTCACGATCCCGTGGGCACTTAGCATCTATGCTGGCCGTGTCAACCTGGACGCGGAGGGCCGCGGCAACTATGTGCGCCCCAAGGGCACCGGAAAGGCCTGGAGCAAGCTCTCGCCTCCGGGTAATCGTAACATCTTCAACACGGGCGTCGTGCTCTTTGATGAGATCCCGTCCAACGCCAAGACGATGATTGTTACGAGCCTGATTTACCTGATCCTGCAGATCCCGGCGCTTCAGTACACAGGCACGGCGTCGCGCGACGGTCAGATCGACCACGCCAAGGTTGCGGCCTCGCAGAAGCCCTTCGCGTTCGTGGCCTTCCTGGTGTGCATGTTCGCCTTCTTCGCGTACCTGTACTGGAACGTGAAGCGTTCGTCGCAGGTGGCGGACGACACGATCGACGAGATCCGCGTACAGGCGATCCGCAATGGCAGCATTTCACTCTCGGGCGTGCTCGCGCAGGAGGTGGCCGAGATCAAGAAGACGTCGCCGGATGTGAACACGTCGCTGACGTCGCGCAGCCAGATCAAGCACGTGCAGGACATCATCAGGCCGTTCTTCCACGCGTACGACCAGAACCGCGACCACCGCATGGACGCCGACGAGCTCCAGGTCTTTTTCCGTGACCTCGGGGAGGTTGTGTCCCGCAGCGAGGCCGAGAAGTGGATCGTCGAGGCCGACAAGGACAAGAGTGGCTTCATCGAGTTCGACGAGCTTGTCGAGGCCACGCTCAAGTACATCATCGCCAAGTACGAGCTCGAGTCGTCGGGACGCAAGATCGAGATGACGCGCATCCACGTCGACTCGCAGCGCAAAATCGACATGCACCAGGCGGATGATGACAATGACGAGGAGGAGGAGGACGAGGCCGTGCCCGAGGACCTCGCGCACCTCACGATCGCCGAGCAGCAGCGCAAGATCAAGCTGCGCGCGGCCTACATGATGTTCATCGGCACGGTGCTCGTGCTCGTGTTTTCGGACCCGATGGTGGACGTGCTCTCGGAGGTGGGCGCGCGCACGGGCATCCCGGCCTTCTACGTGTCCTTCGTGGTTGCACCGCTGGCCTCGAACGCGAGCGAGCTCATCGCGTCGTACAACTATGCGCTCAAGAAGACGTCCAAGACGATCTCCATCTCGGTCTCGGCGTTACTGGGCGCCGCGTGCATGAACAACACGTTCTGCCTCGGCATCTTCGCCGCGCTCATGTACTTCAAGGCCGGCGGACTCGTGTGGGAGTTTTCGGCCGAGACGCTCGCGATCCTGCTCGTGGAGCTCATCATCGGCGTCATCGCGCTCAAGAAGACGCAGCGCCTCGTGGACGCGCTCGTCGTCTTCAGCCTCTACCCGCTCTCCATCATGCTCGTCTATGTGCTCGAGAACATCGCCGGCCTGGACTAACAAGCCACCACGTCAGCGACTCGATTGGAATCGCCAGTCGCCCAGCTCCCTCCTGTTTCCAGTTTGTGTGTGATTTTGCATTTCATTGGGATGCGGCCTCTTTCTTTTGAGAGAGGCCTCATTGCTTTGTCTTGGAGAGGGAAGAGAAGAAATAATATAAAAGGCCATGAACCCTTCGTGTGTGTGTGCGTGTTATAAATGTATGCATTCACGTTGCTGTTGTCTTCTGTGTTGACAGACAAGAAGCGCTTGTACGCACAGCAGACCTGACCGCCTTTGGATTCTCACTGCACTGCGTCAGGCAACGTTGACAAACACGCCTATCATGGGCAGTGCATCGCGTTGGTCCATTGGCTGCACGTCCACTCGCTTGTCGCCAATGGCGCTTTCATCCGAGAAAGTGCGACATGGAGAAGGATATTGAAGTGACCATCACTCTTTGCGCAGACCATCACTCTTTATGCGAGCCCACATCCAGTGGTTTCTTTTCAAGCCAACCCCGCACTGGCCAAATTTCGCTTGGCTCAGAAAAACCGACGGGTGGGTTCTATTCCAACGGGTTTGCTTCTTTCTGAACCCGCCCACCTGTATGGATTCCTTTTCCACATAATAAAACCATGTTAAAATGTCCAATTTGGCTCTTCTGTTAAAACGGGTTTTTATAAAACAAAGTTTTGGCAAACCCGACCTGAGTGCCCAACCCGCTAAACAAACTTGACTGGGCGCCAGCGACTTGCTCGCCATTTGGATTTTCGCCACGAGCTTCAAGCAGCAGTAGCAGCACGTGCGTGACGACTCGTCTCTCCTTGCATCCCACCCCCAGACGCCCACGTCTCTTCAACGCCCATCACTCACTCCTACACATCAACCACCACCGGCAACAGCATGAAGTACCTCGCAGTCACGGGCGGCACAGTCAGCGGCCTCGGCAAGGGCATCACCATCAGCTCCATCGGCGTCGTGCTCAAGTCGTGCGGCCTCCGCGTCACGTCCGTCAAGATCGACCCGTACCTCAACTGCGACGCCGGCACCATGTCGCCCTTCGAGCACGGTGAGGTCTTCGTGCTCAACGACGGCGGCGAGGGCGACCTCGACCTCGGCAACTACGAGCGCTTCCTCGGCATCACGCTCACGCGCGACCACAACATCACGACGGGCAAGGTCTACCAGGAGGTGCTGCAGAAGGAGCGCCGCGGCGACTACCTCGGCAAGACCGTGCAGGTAGTGCCGCACGTGACCGACTCGATCCAGGACTGGATCGAGCGCGTCGCTCAGATCGGCGTCGACGGTGAGAACGTCGGTGCCTCGAACGAGCCGGCGGACGTGTGCCTCATTGAAGTGGGCGGCACGGTCGGCGACATTGAGTCGATGGTCTTCCTCGAGGCGCTGCGTCAGTTCCAGTTCCGCGTGGGGCCAGAGAACTTTTGCCTCGTGCACGTGTCCCTCGTGCCAGTGCTTGGATCCGTCGGCGAGCAGAAGACCAAGCCGACGCAGCACGCCATCAAGGAGCTGCGCAGCGCCGGTCTCTCCCCGGACGTGATCATCTGTCGCGCCAGCACGGAGCTGGAAGCGTCGACGCGCGCGAAGATCGGCATGTTCTGCCAGGTGTCGCCTAACCACGTGCTCTCGGTGCACGACGTGAGCAACATCTACCACGTACCACTGCTGCTCGCCAAGCAGGGCGCTGCCAGCATTCTGCTGTCTAAGCTGCAGCTCATGAACCGTTTCCGCGAGCCAGATCTCGCCGAGTGGTCCGCCATGGCGCACCGCGTGGATAACTTCACGGTGACGTGCAAGATTGCGCTCGTGGGCAAGTACACGGGTCTCCAGGACTCATACTTGAGTGTGATCAAGGCGCTCAAGCACGCAACTATGAAGTGCGACTACGACTTGGACATCGAGTGGATCGAGGCGGGCGACCTTGAACCTGAGACCCAGCGCACGAACCCAGAGAAGTACGATGAGGCGTGGCGGAAACTCAAGAGCGTGGACGGCATCGTGGTCCCTGGCGGCTTTGGCGACCGTGGCGTGGATGGCAAGGTGCTGACGGCTCAGTACGCGCGCGAGAACAAGATCCCGTACCTGGGCATTTGTCTCGGCATGCAGGTGGCGGTGATCGAGTTTGCGCGCAACGTGATCGGGTGGAAGGACGCCAACAGCGAAGAGTTCGATGCGGCAGCCGACCACAAGGTCGTGATCTTTATGCCGGAGATTAACCCGGACATGATGGGCGGTACCATGCGCTGCGGCGAGCGCCGTACGGTCGTGCATGAGCAGGAAGACCCGGCCAAGCGCTCGCTTGTGTCGTACCTCTACGGCAAGAACACGCGCATCATGGAGCGTCACCGCCACCGCTACGAGGTGAACCCAGAGTTTGTGTCGACGATTCGCGAGGCCGGCCTGAACTTTGTCGGCACGGACGACAAGGGTGTGCGCATGCAGGTGGTCGAGCTTGACCGCGACGTGCACCCGTTCTACTTCGCCGCGCAGTACCACCCAGAGTTCAAGTCGCACCCGGATGACCCGTCGCCGCCGTTCCACGGCCTGATCCTCGCGGCCACCAAGAAGCTCTCAGCGTTCATCGCCGACTGCGACGCGAAGGGCAAGTAAACGACGAAGCTGCTGGCTGGAGATTTGCTAGGAGTTGTGTGTTGTTGCTTTTAATAGGGAGGGCCCGCAGCCACTCATTCCCGTCGTCGTCCGCTTCCGTTTTGTTTTTCTTGAGAAGAAAAACAGAGCGAATCGCTCCCAGTCGCGCGCCGGCATCCAAGTCTCCACCACGCACCGAACCTCTCGCAGTCGCGCTCCAAGATCACCAAGTTCCACAAGCTCAGTCCACCACTCGCCATCGTCGTGCAACAAATAGGAAAGTCGCTCAAGCAAGCTCTCCACATCGACATGAAGGCTGGAGAAGCTCCATAAATTATTTATTTAAAATATTTATCCAAGACGCATATTTATCATCACAGCACAATGCACCAAGCACAACTCATACAGTCAACCCTCGTATCACTCGCTGTCCACGAAAGGCGCCCACGCAGCCACACTTCACAGACACCTCAGTCAACTTGATCAATCTCACCATGTTGAGCTGGTGGCGTCACAAGCAACCACATTTGAAACATATAACTGACATAATACCCAATAATGTTGACCACTTTTCGAACTTAACCAGCTTGTTGCCGCACACTTTTTGAAAGGGCAACTTTGGGGAAATGGAGCACGTCTCGGCGACCGAGTGGCGTGCGGCGCTGCGCCAGTGCGTGCGCTCGCGGTCTCTCCACGTGCTACGCGAGCAGGTGCTGCTAGTGCACGTGGAATCCCAGATGGCGTTCCACCCGCTTCACGCGCTACTGCCACGCGACAGAACGAGCCACAAGCCAACTACGTTCGTTGCAGTCCTGCGACTTCACGAGCACGTTACAGCACTGCTACGAGAGCTCCAGAAGAGCCAGCTTCCTCCCAATGATGACGCTGCTGATGATATTTGTAGCGCTGTGCTGGAGAGTGTGGTGTTTGTGGACCGCGCAGTGGATCCCGTGAGCGCCAAGCGCGCGAATGATACTGGCGGTCGGGTTGCCAGCGCAGTGCCGTTTTTCCATCCGAGACAGGTGAACCTGAGCGGCGGTGCACTCTGCTCCTTTTGTGAAGACGAAGCGAGTGCGAAGGTGGTGCTCAGTGCCATCACAGTCGCAGTTCAGTTTTGTGCTCACGAAGAAGAAGCTGAAGATGAAATAGACTTTCTCGATGCGAATGGGCAGCTCGTCGTCGTGGTCGAGCATGACAAAGGATACATCGGCCAGGTCTTCGACGGACAAGTGGTTTCCAGTATCATACGCGTCAAGGAGACGCCGCTCCAGCCTAGTGACGTGTCGCTTGACAGCGTTCTAGAAGCCTATGAAGAGGATTTCACGTACCAGATGGAGATCAACGGCGTCACGGACCAGCCGCAGCAGCTTGCCGTGAGCGTCCAGGCAGAATTCAGCATATCATCAGCATCGCATCTCGGAGCATCATTCTCATCTGTGAATCAAGAAGAATCAATGGGCGCAACACTCATTTCGTCGTGGAGCGGACTCGAGAACATCCGATCGCTATACTGCAAACCGCCGCCAAACTCATCGTCGCTGGTGTGTATCGGAGGCATGAGCTGTGACGACGATTTCAGCATCAATTGTGATTCAGCGCCGGCTCACTTGTCATCGGGCAAGACAAGCGAGCCATTTCCAGTTCAAGTTCGTCAAACGATCGCGTTCCTGAGCAACCTGGAAAATGTAAGTCGCTGGTTTGGCTATTCTTGTGGCTCTGATGGACTTCTAACGTTGATGTTTACGTGTGTTATCCAGTCGATCAACGCCTCGACATTCCAGTGGCAGAGCAGTAGACATGCGTCCAGCTTTAGCATGGACGAACCCGAGCAAAGCTGTCTGCTGCGCAAATTCCGACGTTTCCTGGCCGACCCGGATGCCAGCACTCAAGAAGATACGATCGACCTCAACAACACGATGGAGCTGAACGTCACTTTCAATTTTGATCGAGACGAAGCTGCGATCATGAGCCGCACGGATCTGGATTTCCTGGAGAAAATGTGGGCGTTTGTTTGCACAAACGTCACGTCAGCAGAGACAGCGGTGGCACTGGTGCAAGAATTCGTCGCGACGTTTGCTGCAACACGAGCTATTCCGCTGGTGCATCCAGCGAATGCAACCCGACTTGGCGAGTTTCTCAAAAGTCGAGTGGATGCAAGAAGAGCTGCTGACATCAACATCGACAACAGTTTGCAAGTCCAGCTGTCAACGCCTCAGCAAGCGCTGCTTTCATTATTCGAGCTCGGTGAGTGGAAGCTACAGCGTGACATTGTATCCTGGTTTGCCCAAATCGGCTTCACTCGAGCTGAAAGCAAGCTGATCATCGATCAGTTCCAGCTTCAAGAGCCTGACGGGAGGGAATGCTACAAGCCTCGACACGCTGCAGTCCAGCACTTGGTGGACGTGTGTGCCCGAGCGGTGTCGCTAGGGATATCAGGATCGCTGCTTCGAAAGCTCGCGAATGACTGCCTCGGATACTTCATGCGTCATCAGCACCACAATCTAACAGGAACCAGTACACCAACGTTTGTGCTGCCGCTCAATTCGTTCATCCCAGATCGGACTCGAGCAAATCTTGGAGGTGAGAAAGCATGCAATCTCTTGTCGTGTTTGCTTGTTCACACAAACTCACGCTAACCATTTGCTTTGTTGATTTGCTTTGCGAGCAGATGCGTTGTTCTGGGACCTGGACATCTCGTTTGGTAAGCTCATGGAGCGAAAAATTCGCATTTGTGAGCCATCATTTCATCACAAGTGCCGTTCTTTTAAGAGCGAAGGAGAATTGAGCGCTGCTCGGAAGCTGTCTCCTGGATCGACTCTCACGCTAGACTTGAAGACGATCAACCAGCTACACCATTGCCTACCAAAAGAGATGCTTTTGCATCCAGCGGTGCTGTTGTTTGTACAGAGAGCCGAGAGAAATGAAGAAGAGTACAAGATCCCTACGCCAGTCGGACTCGTGCAGTACGAGTGCACAACTCGTAGACTCACATACTTTGATGCATGAGTGGTGATTTCCAAATTAATGGAGCAAAAGCGTCGTCTATTTGAAAGTTCTATATCCACAGGCGCGTATTCATTGATTAGCAGTTCATCGTCTGCCCACCAGAGCTCCAAGCACCCCGATCACAACGACAGCAGCGGCAGCGACGACCACACTCGGCTGCTTCTGCACGAGTGCTCGCGTCTTGGCCACGATTCCACCACTCAGGTCCGCGTCGTCACTTAGATGCTTGATCATCAGTTCGCCCTCGCCCTCGACCTCGAAGCCCAGTCGACGGTAGAAGTTGCGCACGCCGACGCCAGCGATGACTGCGATCTTCTTATATCCATTCGCGCGCGCGATCTCTTCGGTTTTCATCATGAGCTGCGTTCCAAAACCAATGTGCTGCGCCTGGGAAACCTCATCGTCGCCGTTCACGAGCTTCTTGTTTTTCTCGCCCGCCGCAACGAGCTGGCCGTACACGTGGAGCTCTCTGACAAGCGCGGCGCCAACGAGTTCTGGGAAAATGCCAGCACCTGGGTCGTTCGAGATACGAAGGCGCGCAAAGCCGCAAATCTTGGTGCGGTCCGGCGTCTCAAAGCTGATGAAGTACTCGTCGCCGTCGTTCGCTCGGTACTTGCGCACAACGAGCTCTGCGACCGAGATCGCCACATCATCGGTCTTGACCTCGCGGCAGCGGATGCAGCCACAGGGCTTGCCGGCCTTAATCATGCGGTTGCAGATCACCTGGCGCAGGTTCGGCTCGTCCATGCCGCCGAGGATGTACTGGCTCGGGATGTCGCGAATCACGCGATTGAGGCGGATCCACGGATGCACCTGGGCCTTAATCTCCATGAGCAGCTCGATGAGCGTCTCGTCCGGGTACGGCACGTACTCGCCTTCGTCAAACCACTTCTTGATCACGGTCCAGGGTGTGATCTCGCATGGGTAGATCTTCCACTGGTCCGCCTGGAGGTCCTCGGACTGCAGCACGTACTCAAACATCTTGCGGTCCTTTTCAGGCGTGCTCCCAGGTAGGTTCGGCATGAGGTGGATGTCTGTCTTGTAGCAGCAGTCACGCAGCATGCGCAGCGCCGCGATCGCGTCCTGATTGGTGCAGCCGCGGTTGATCTTGGTTAGGATCGCGTCGTCCGTGTGCTGGATGCCAAGCTGCACGCGCGTGCAGCCGTAGCGGCGGAAGCGGCGCAGCTCGTCGGCGTTGATGCAGTCGGGGCGCGTCTCGAGCGTTATACCGATGATCTTGACCATCGCGCCTTCGTTCTCGAGTTTCTCGTCGTCGAGCGACTTGCGCGCGCGCTTCTCACGCTCGTAGAACGTGTTGGCCGCGTAAAACAGGTCACGGATGAATGTCTCCTGGTATTCGTGCGGGTACGACGCCCACGTGCCGCCGAGCACGAGCAACTCGATCTTGTCGACCGGGTGGCCGTTCATCGCGAGCGTGACCGCGCGATCGCAGAACTGCAGCACCGGATCAAAGTCGTTGCGGTTCGCGCGCAGCACGCTGGGTTCGTCGTGGAGGTAGCTGCGCGGCTGGCCCGGCTCGTTCGGACAGTAGTAGCAGTTCCACTGGCAGCTGAACTTCTGCTTCTTGTCGCCCACCTGCGGGTACGGACTCGTGAGCACCGTGACGACGAGCACGCCCGACTGGCTCTTCTGCGCCTTCTTGACCAGGAGCTTCTCGAGCGCGAGGCCCTTGGGCACGTCGCCGCGCTGCGTGAGCATGTTGAGCACGAACTTCATCTGCGACTTCTTGGGCAGGCACTTGAACGCGCGGCGCAGCTTCACGAACGCCTTCTCAAGCTCGCGGTTGTTCTGCGGGTCTTCTTGTGCGAGGAACGCCGCCATCTGCTCGTAGAACTCGAGCTGGCCCGCTGGGATGAGCTTGTCCCAAGACGCGTAGATGTCTTCGATGCTCGTGTTCTTCCAGTCCGTCTCCTGGCTGCGCTTGTACGTCTCGGGGTCGTTCACGGGGCCCTCGCGGTGCGACTTTTTGGGCTTCTTGGGCGCGCTCGTGTCGCTGCTGCCAAGGCTGCTCGCGACCGACGCTGCACTGCTCAGGTCATCACTTGGCGCACGATCAGCTGATGTAGCCGCAGCAGTGGCGATGTCTTCGTGCGTTGGCGCCAGAGCAGCAGCGCCAGCGGCAGACTCGTCCATGGAGCTCATCTTCTTTTCCGCAGGATGACTGGGTGGAAGCAAAATGCAACGTGTACTGAATACGCAAAAAATAAACGGCCTATACATTCTTTGATGGCAGGAAGGAATAATTCTGTCGTTCACGGTACGGCTGACACGTTGTTGAAGTGACCACCAGGACAGTCTACGGGCATGCAGCTTATGCCCAGGCATCTGCCACCAGAGAACGCGATGAAAGCTCTCAAGTGACTGTTGCAGCTCCTCAGTCTTCCATGCTCTGACAGACTCCTCTGGTCCTCATGATGCTAGTCACGAGCGTAACGACACTGTTCGGCGCGTGACTTGAAGCTCACTGCAAGAGACTGATTGGTTGTGAAGAGGCTCTGCCTGAGCGGGGGTGTCCCTATACCCGTGACCCAACACAGCACGCGAAAGCGAGCCGAATGCACAAACGCGGCGCCACGTACGTGACGACGAAATTTTGTGGCGATGACATAGCAGCGGCGACAACGCACGACATACCGCATCAATCAGACAGCATCTCCCTCTCTTGATGGTGCGGCGGTGGTGGTGGTGGTGCTGCTGCTGCAAGCCACAGGTCGAGAGCCAAGCTCCTGCGAAGATCGAAGAACCAGAGCAGCTGATCATTCTGCATTCTGCATCCTTCAAACGAGCGACACACTTCCAGTCACCATGCGAAGCAGGACCGCTCTTCTCTCCATCGTCTTCCTGGTGGTTCTGGCCGGCGCCGCTGCGAAGCCTCAGCTGAACAACACGTCGGCCGAAGCTGCTGTCAAGAGCATCAGTCTGTTCCTACCGGAGGAACAGCGGGGGCTCATCCGGACCATCAAGTCGGCGACCGACGGGCTCCAGGTCGCGATCCAGGGCATCTCGTCCAAGGAGGTCGCCAAGGTGCTCAAAGGCGTTGGCGACGTCATGGGTGAGCTTCCTGGAGGCTTTGGGTACGTCGGGGTGGCTTTCTCACTCGCGGCTTCGTTGTTCACGCTAGTCTCGGGGCCCGTGAAGAAAGTCGATCCGGTGCTCATGGCGCTCAACAAGCTCTCGCAGGGATTTCGAGTCGAAATGGACCAGATCCAGACCCAGCTGCAAGGGTTGGACGCCAAGCTCAGCGACGTCATCATTAATGTCGACCGCGTGCTCAATGCAATCTCGGAGATCCCAGCCAAAGTCATTGCCGAGATGAAGATGACCGCGATCTCGGCCATGAAGGACAAGTTTTCCAACGTCCAGCGCCAGTCGATGCTCTACGCCCAGGGCGGCTTGACGCGCGCGCAGATGACCTCCAAGTGCGATGATTTCGAGATCCCGTCGCTCTTTTCCGAGCTCGAGACGATCTTGAAGGACGAGAATGGCCTCTTTGACGCGAGGTTTGAGACCCAGGACCGTGCAAACGGCCAAGTCCAGGCCCAGCTTCTCGGGTTCTATATCGCAGTGATCCCGCTCGTGACCAATTGCAATGCGCTCGAGTACTCATTCGAGTCCCTCCAGGAAGACTGGACGAGGATGCACGCGCTGATCCAGACGGTGCTTGAGCGGGCTCAGTGGTACCTGACCCAGGCTGACCGTGTTGTGCACGTGAAGGAGCGATTCGCGCCATTTGGGACATTGCTTGACGTCGGCGTGTACCACCAGGTCGACGATTACTCCCTGGCGCTCTCGTTCAAGGCGTACAGTATCGCCCCACCTCATGGTGAGTGCTTTCAAGTGAGTCCAAGCGGAAGCCAGCTTACAACCATCAAGCTGGAGCCCAGACTGCCGGTTCCTCAGCCAAATGCATTCTGCGTGAAGAGCACTTTGACGGACGACGCTGCTCATCGACTGGTGTATGCCGAGCGAGAGGACCCCAGCGGCCTGGCCGTTGTGCAACCGGAGGAGAATGGAGACTTTGATCCGTTCGACCAGCGTGGCTGGACGAAGAACGCAATTCAGCTTTACACACCAAGGGCTGGCCACTGGAAGCGCTTCGGTTCGTTCACGCTGGTGGCTGACTTTGTCATTCTCCAAGCCAACTCGTCGAAAACCAGTCTCGACGATCTCACACAGAGCTGCAAGCAACTTGGCGACGGCTACAATCGCGACGGAGATGGCCACTCGAAGGATTACAAAGACGCACCGCTGACGATTTTCTGCGTGCGCTACGTAAAGCGGACCATCCGGGAGATTGACGCCGCATCGGGATCGTTCCTCACAGACGTGCAGTTCCTTGAGATGGAGCCAGTGAAAGCCTGGACAGCTGCGTGTCCGAACGGCTATGTGCGCGACAGGAACTCGGTGACAATCCCCAGCAAGACCAAGAAGAGCTGGCTCATTGGAGTCTCGACGATCAAGGCGTACGCGATCTGTCTCAAGTGGGAGAAAGTGGTGGTCGGAATCGCCCCCAACCATTTCGTGCAGCGCGTATGGCTGGATGATTCTGCGGACATGGCTAACAAGCCCAAGCGAGAATGGAACCCGAACAGAGACACGTTGGCACTTCCTGCGACCCCCAGTTACGATGATCTCACCAGCTTTTAGTTTCCGAAGCCCCGATCAGATACTGCAGTGGTATTTACCTACAGGAGCGCAGACGGCACGACAGCGACCACCTGTACATTTTCCAGCAAAAAAATATCAATTCAATCACCATTTTCTCCATTTTGCTTCATGACTTGGGGTGGGAACTGTTGGCGGCCTGTTGCATTCATGATAAACTCTTGAGTAGCGTCGACGCGAAAAACGACAAACTCTAGGAGACAAGCGGCTCGAACTCGATTCCCTGGACCGTGTACCCGCGGAGCGATCGCTTCACGAGGCTCGCAAACTGCGTCGGGTCGTTGCGGAACAGCTCTGCCGCTTCTGCTCGTGTTGCAATAATCAACCAAGGCAGTAAAATAAAATATTAGAGCGTGGGCGGAAGTGTGCCAATTGCATAAGCGCAGAGCTAGTACTCCAGATACGCACCTCTGTTCAGCGGGTCGTCTGGGTTTGGCTCGTAGAACAAATAGATCAAGCCGTAGATGACCGAGTTGATGTCCAGCACTGGCTTCCAGTCCTCGCGCAGGATGTTCAGGCACACGTTGCCGTCAAGGTCGATGTTCGGGTGGTAAATCTGCGATACCACCAGCAGCAACAACAACATATTTACAGGCAGGTGAGTCACTAGCGATACGATATCATACACATTAAATCCCATGAGAGCACCCACCTTCGTAAGGCATCGCACTTTGGGAGGCTCATGCGGGTACATCTGCAAGCATATACACAACACCACACCATGTGAATAAGTTTATTCACCACCACGTAACGACAGCATCGTAATGCAATACGTACTGGTGGGATCTTAAAGTTAAAGTTGTAAGTTGCTCCCTTCCAGAGCCCCGTGTCCACCGAGATCTGCACGACACACACACCATTGATACACAGGCACGCAAATATATCGTCAGTTAACCCATGCGCACTTCCCTCCAGCAGCGCACACCACCGGAGACGTTCAGCCATACCTTCACGTCAAAGTGCGTGAGGTCGTTCACTTGCGGGAACGTCACAGTCGCCGCCTGGCCGCCGTCCAGCTCGGCAATGTCTGCAGTATTCACACAATTGCAACAGTTCACCCATCCGTCAGTCCACGTCTTCCCCCTTCCCTGTGCATAACCACACACTTGAGCACCAGCACGCAGTCTGTTATCACAGCGTTACCGTACCCTTCTGGATGCGGATCTCGCCGGGCGTGCGCTTCTTCTCCTTGGCAACGCCGGTGCGCTTGCCGCGGCCGACGCCCAAGATCTTGACGGTCTTGGGCTTCTCCTCCGCAGCGACGGCGGTCCCGTCCGCGGCCGTAGCAGTAGAAGCGGCCGCGATCTTGTCGTCCTCCGCCTTCTTCTCCTGCTGCTTGGCCTTGAGGCGGATCATCCTTCCTTCTTCTCGTCTTGTGCTGGTTTTCAACCCTAACGACTGTGAGGTCACGAAATGGTGTTGCGCGAAGGTTGCCTGAGCAGAGCAGGATCTGCACACAGCTGAGAAGAGCTTGGCAAGCGCCGCCATGGGACTCCCGACCACCACGTCTCTCTGGCACGTCTGACGTGCCCATGGAGCTAGACGTCATGCTCTCCTGCATGCCGACGCGCTTTGCCCGCGCAGGTCGAGACGCCACAGTCTCTGAGAGTACGGCGGTCTTCCCGGCAACTCAAGCCTCCGCATAACCAAAAGTTCACTTCGCTACGACGCACGCGCTGGTCTCGGATCACGATCGAGGCTGTGATGGCCAAGTTCGGTGAAATCACGAGCTTCACACACGCCACTGACTCGGGCGATGATGAGGTCTCCCCACAGACGAAGAGATCTTTACCCCAGGAATGTGCTAACCCACGGCCCATGCTCTTGCCAAGGAAAGGAAAAAAAGACAACGCTGCGCGTTTTCCAAACCGACGATCTCACACGTTGTCGATGACGGAATAAATAGACGACACCTCGCATTCACATGTGATCAAGCAAGCATGCGACTCCGAGACGTCGCCAAACACATGAAAGAGACCAGTCTGTGGGAGCACGCAGCGGTGTTCTTCCTCACTCCAGTCCCATGTATGTTGTTGGTCTCGCTCATCGACAGCTTTGAGCTAGACCCGCCTGCGAAAGGCCTTGCAAGCGCTCCGTTCTGGCTTCGACTCTCTTTGTGCGCATCGGTGATCACTCTCACGGAACTTGGGCAGCTCCAACACGTGATACCAATCCTCGCGCTGAACATACGCAAGCTCCTGATCATCAATCTGTTCGCCTCGACAACGGCGCTGGTATCCATAATGGCCCTCGCGCATCTCATCGGCTTTCCAGTGCCCTTCACCTTCCCATTGGCATGTCCGACTTGGTTCACGAGTATCGTGATTGGCTTCTGGTACTTCTGCGGCGACATTGTCAAGTGCAACGATCAAGCGTGGAAGGCCTCCTTGCGACTGTCGTATGCCAGATTTCCCTCACTGTCATCTACCCCATGTATGCCTTCGTATTTGCGTCCATGAATGCATCAGCTCAACCGGCGTTCGTGCTGCTGCTGCCGTGTCTGAAGATCGCAGCGAAGAACCTGCTCAACATCTGCCTGAGCGATCTGGACGACATGAAACCCGAGTTCGTGATCCTGAACATCGAGATCTTCAATTCACTATACGTGTCACTATGTATGCAGAAGTCAGCATCTCCATTGGGTACGATCGCACTGGTGGCGACAGACTTGGTACTCGCGTGGCTGTCACTCCAAGATATGATGCCTTTCGTTCGAGAGATCAAGGCGCTGATCGCAAAGATACCGATTCAACATGGGCGACAGCATCCACTGAACGTGATCGAGGCTGCTGTGCTCGTGGTCCAAAGCGACGTCAAAGTGTCTCGACACTCGTCTCTCCAGGTGATGAGCAGGCAAGCGGCATACCTGGAGCAGAGCAAAGCTGAGCGGAAGCTCAATCATGGCAATGGGTCCAGTGTTGTGAAGAAAGCATTCCAAATGCCGGTCAAGCCCTCTCGCTCGGCGACGGTGGCGGTTGCAGGCAAGGAATGCAATTTATCGAGCGAACCTCCAGCGACAGTGAATGGCCCTCGAATCTCTGACGTCATGCAACAGCCGCAAGACCCCCAAACCCTTCAAGACGCCATTGAGAGCACCCTTGGGCTGAACGAACAGGAACGACTGGAGCTTGTCCAAAAAGCCGCGAAAGTGCTTTTCATGACCGAGTTTGCGGCCCTCGTAGAGTACACTGAGCTCGCGTGTCCGGTGATCTACAGTAAGTCATGGAACGCTGTCTATCTACTCGTGAATTGTATCCTCACTGACTATTTGTCGATACTGTATGCAAACAGGCATCTACCTCGTGACAATGTTCTACCTCCCGAACCTCGCCTTCTACTCGCAGATTGCAGACCTGACACCGTTACAACTCGCCTCCAACGTGTCCAACGTGCTCCTATACGCTGCACTC
>JAASFV010000353.1:0-25282 GCA_023334015.1 Globisporangium paddicum
CTCTTCAGCGACGGCCTGCACTTCACGTCCGCAGGCAACGCGCTCGTCGCGCAGCAGATCGCGAGCAAGATCGAAGAGCTCTTTGGCGACGACGAGCTCGCGCGCCTTGATGCCTGGCAGTTACCCAACTGGCGCGACTTCATCGCGTAGCTCTTCGTCTGATCCAAGTTGAAGTGGCTTCATCTGAGGATATCTGATGCAGTCTGATTCCATAGTGAAATGCAAACGTATAGATCGAGAAACACACGGCATAGTGAGATCAAATCATGTTACTGACAGTGCTCAACTGTGCAAAGAAGAGACATCCCCGCAGCCGTTTCATGTAATTTAGAAAGAGAAAACGAAAAGATCAGTTCGCAAAGAGCTCCGCAAGCAGCATCGCCTCTCTCTTATCACCACAGCACCACCCAGAACATTCAGCATGGGGGCCACTGCATCGACCGACCAGCGCCGCCCGACGTTCTACTTTGTGGGCGACTCGATCACGGAGTTCGGCAGCGATCCGTACGGCAGCGGCTTCATCACGCTCCTGCAGAGGGAGTACGTGCGCTGCGTCGACATGGTCAACCGCGGGCTCTCCGGCTACAACACGCGGTAAGCAGCATTCATATGTGTGTATATACCTCACGCACTCGTACTCACTGCTGCAATGGCCTGGATGTGTGTGGGACGATCAGATGGGTCGCGCAGCATGCGCTGCCGATCTTCGACAAGGAGCTGGCGACGCAGTTCGAGGCATCCTTCGTCACGGTTTGGCTGGGCGCGAACGACGCCGCTCTGCCCGACGGCCCAAATAAGAACCAGTACGTGCCAATCGATGAATTCCGCACCAACCTCACGACGATCCTCACGACGTTCCGGCCGCACTTGCCGCCCAAGGCCAAGTTCCTGCTCATCACGCCGCCGGCTGTCATCGACTCGCAGCGCGGCGCCAAGGACCGCAGCAACGCGGCTGCGGGCGAGTACGCGCGCGCGTGCATGGACGTGGGCAAGGCTGAGAACGTTGAGGTGCTGGACCTGCACACGTACTTCAACAAGACGTACCCGGATGAGAACGAGCGCAAGTCGTTCTTCGCCGACGGCCTGCACTTCAGCGCCAAGGGCAACGAGATGGTCGCGAAGCTCATCGATATCAAGATCAAGGCGATCTTCGACAAAGACGAGCTCGCGCGCTTCACCCATTTGCAGCTCCCGGGCTGGGAAACGTGGGCCAAGTAAATTGATTACGAAAGCGGCTTGGACGCGTCCAGCAGGTACTTTGGGTTGGACGGCATCGTGCTCTTGAGCTGCTCAATGGTCTGCATACATAACACATCACGTGCGTATATCAATCAATACACAAGCGGATAGCAACAACACTGGTTGGCCTTGATACTTGGAAATATGCTCGTACCTGTCGGATGATCGCCTCCATCTTGCGATTCGAGATGAGACTGCGGAAGTGCGGGCGCATGGGCCGCTCGAGTGTCTGCATACAGTCAACACAATCCAAACAGTCAGCTCTCGCCACCTCGCAACAGCAAAGGCAGATGCACACACTTACGAAGAACTCCTTGAACTTGTCGAGCACGTGGATGTGCTTGGTCTGTTCCTGGTGGCGGTGGAAATGGTACATCTCGAGGTTGTACCGGTAGAGCTCAGCGCGGAAGCTCTTGCGCTTCTCGCGGAGCTTGTCGCGGATTGTCTGCCACACGATGGCCGCAGGCACTTTCGGAAAGTCCTTGAGCAGGTCCACGACGTAGTACGTGAGATCCCCGTCGGTCACGGTCATCCCCATGCGGTTGCGCTGCCGGATGCTACGCACGCGCGCCTGAAGCTTGCCCCTTGGTTGCGACTGCACCAGTAGGTTCCTTGATGAGCCACCAGATCCACCACTCGCTAGCGCCGCAGCGAGCTGGATTGAGGACGCAGCTGAGAGTGAGATGGAACTACCGATGCTGCCACTGAAGCTCTGCATCGCACTTAGCGGCGCGTGGTGGCTGTTGGTCGATAGGATGCCGCTCTGCATGGACACCTCGACGAACTCGCTCACGGTACCGAAGGCGCCGCTGCTGCTGCCGTGGTGATGGAATGAGTGGCTCGATGAAGCCTCTGACGATAAGGAACCAGAGGTTGACAAGGCGCCACCAACTGAGGTACCGGAGATGCTGCCGAAGACCCCACTGCTCGCGGGTGCCAGCACGAGCCGCTCAAGCTTGTCCTTCCAGGTGAGGATCTCGGTCGGCATGGGGCTCGTGGACGTGAGCAGCACGAACCGAAACGCGCCCGGCCGGAAGACCATCAGGAACGGCTTCCAGCGTGCGTTCGAGTAGTTCTGGTAGTACGCCTGGAGATGCGCCGTCGACGACGACGCTATCAAGAGCTCCGTCGTACTGCCGCTGCTGCTGTTGTTGTCGAAGAGCGACGTAAGGTCGCTGCTGCTGTCGGAGCTGCTCGAGACCCCCTCGTGGAAGTTGCATCGGTAGTTCTTGACTTCGACGACCAGCTGGTCCTTTGACTCTGGACTCGAAGGAGCCGCCGAGCCGGGGCTGTAGCCGCGTAGACAACCATCGGACGTAAGCACAAAGCGCGCGCTAAACCATTTCTTCTGCTCGGGCAGGTTGAGCAACTTCTGCAGCGTCAGGTCACCATGACTGCTGCTGGCCTGGCCAGGCATACCTCCAGGTACACCAGCAGCAGCAGTAGCGTTGTTTCCACTTAAGGACGACGGTTGCTGGAAGATGCGCTGCAGATGTGGCATCTGGTTGATGTACTCCAGACGCAGGCGCGTCTCGACGTTGATCCACTTGTAGTACAGCGCTTCCTCGCGGGCCTTGACCATGAGCTGTACATGGCGCCACCAGCGCTGGATGAGCTGGATCTTGCGCTTGATCTTCTTCATCGCGATCGCGAACTGCACGTCGATGGATAGGCCGCTGAGGAACTGGCGCAAGATGCTCACGTGAGCGCCCTTGCGGCGGATGCGCACCTGGAGACGCCACTTGAAGCTGTTGTTCGTGATGAGCTGCGTCGAGTACTGCAGCGAGCGCGCGCGGTCGAGTTTCTTCCACTCGGCAAAGACCACGAGCGTGAGCTGCTGGCACTCCTTCTTCTGGATCAATCGGATGGTGCGCACGAGGTGGAAAATACAGCTCATGCGCGTACTGAAGCTCGCGATGCATGCCAGCGTGACCCAGCCGCGCAGGGATTTGTCGAACTTGGCATTTTCCTGGTCCAGCTGCGAGAAGTTCGCGTCGCTATTGCCCGACAACTTCCGCGCCAGCAACGCCATGTTCTTGGGCGAAGCGGCTTCTGTTGAGTTCTCGCTTGCTGCTGCTGGTGGGACGATCAAGCCAATGTCAAGGAAAATGGACGATCGCCGCTTAAACGCTGTCGGTGGCACCATGTGCTGGAGATCACTCTCGCAGTCGCTCTCCTCATCGTTCGCGTCTCGGTTCTTCTTGAGTAGCTGGAGGCGCTCGCGTGCCTTCCGCAGCCGCTGGACCGCGCTCTGCGTACCCACATGGCTCTTGTTCTTTGCGACGAAGTCCGTCGAGGCCTGCTCCATGCGGTGCTGTTGCGCCTGGATCGACGCGGTTGTGCGCCGCTGGGACGCGAGACGCGCCGAGCGCGGCCAACTCGGGTTGTCGTTTTCTCGCGCGTTCTTGTCGAGGAAACTGCTCGTGGGTACGTAGTAATAGCTCGAGACGACATTCGCCGTTGGCGACATGAGCATCGCAGCCTCGGTGCGGCGGGGAGTCTGCGAGAACACCGCGACCGCGGCCCGTGGCGTCGTGAGCTCCTCATTCGTGATGTACTGGCCAGGACCGAGCTTGTCGGTCGAAAAATTCTCGTGGAACCGGTCCGAGGGACTGAACTTGACCGACATGGTGGTCTTGGGACGCAGGTTGGCGACGTCGTACTGCCCAGGGCCGAGCGCGAAGTGGTCCTTGGCGATGCCCATAGCGCTGTTGCCGTCGCGCGCGATCTTGGGTCGCGTGTTGCCCTGGTCGCCGAAGAGGAACTCGTCCTTGCGAGGCTTCATCTGGTGGAAATTGATGTACACATCGCCGCCTTTCTTAGGCAGGATGCGGTCTTTCAGGTCCACAGGCGCCGAGAAGTGGCTCGGCGTGGGCTCGCGCGCGTGGAAGAACTGCTTGGTCGTCGCCAACACGTGCGAGCGGCAGTATCCCTTGGCCTTGGTGCGCTGCCGCTTGCCGTCGGCTGCGAGCGGCGGCTTGTGCGGCTGCTGCAATGGGAACTGGTACGTCGACTGACACGCGTTCTGCACGCGCTCGCGGTACTCCTGCATCTGCAGGATCATCGCGTGGGACGTGTGTCCACCGTGTAACATAGGCGACGTGCTGGGGCGATGCGACGGCCGGGGATGCAGCAGGCGTGGCGACACGACAGTAGTAGTAAGAGGAGCTTCATCAGATGGAGCTGCGTCAACGGGTGGCGACAGCTTCAAATCGCGCTCTTGCTCCTGGTTGGTGGCCACAGGCGCCGCCTTCGTTTGAGCTGCATCACCACGTGCACCTGAGCTGCCAGCAGCAGCAACATTGCTGCCCTTGGACGGCGTGCGGTGGTATGCCCGCGACGCCATCAAGCTCTTGGTCCAATGGTGTTATGTGAAGAGCTACGAATAGTAAATATGGCTTGGCAAGTTGAAGTGAAACCGATTTCTTGGAAACAGCCGATACAAAACACATTGGTGCATTCCAATACTCTACCACGAGCTATTTCCATGCTCACCAGCCCATGGCGCAGCCATCAGCGCGGCCGTCCGAGCCGGCGGAGAGCACGCCCGTGCGCGGGTCGCGCAGGATGAGCTGTCCGCGACCGAACATGGACCGCTGCGCGCCCGTGAGCTTGTGCATCACGTGGCCGTACTTGGTCTGCAGCTCGTTTACCACGGCGTCGTTCACGCCCTCCTCGATGAACACGTAGCTCTTGGCGTTGTCCTCGTGCTGCGCATCGATGCAGAAGCGCAGGCCGTCGATCGCCTCCTGCGCGTTGAGCTTGTGGACGAGCAGGTTGCAGAGCACCTGCACGTGACCCTGTGGCTGCATGAAGCCGCCCATGACCGTGAACGTCGAGTGGAGCTCGTTAGAGTCCGCGAACGTCGAGATCGCCGGGATGATCGTGTGGTACGGACGCTTGCGCGGCGCCAGTGCGTTCGGGTGCGTCACGTCGTCGAGTGCAAAGTTGCTGCCGCGGTTTTGCAGCGTGAAACCCGTGTGGCGCGGGATGAAGCCCGTGCCAAAGCCCTCGTAGTTGCTGTTGACCATGGACACGGCGTTGCCGGCGCCGTCGACGACCTGGAAGCTCACAGTGTCGCAGCTCAGCACCGGACTGCCGCGCTTCGGGTCGATCGTGGCTCTGTCCTTGCTGATGAGCGCCGCGCGCTGCTTGGCGTACTCGCTACTCAGCAGCTCCGCGATCGGCAGCTCGTTGTGATCCATGTCGCTCACGTACCACTTGGCGTCCGCGAACGCCAAGCGCATGGACTCGATGAGCAGGTGAAGGTACTCAGCGCTATTGTGGCTCAGGACGGCGTCGTTGTCCTCTGGCAGCAGGTGCTC
This sequence comes from Globisporangium paddicum, assembly GCA_023334015.1. Lineage (NCBI taxonomy): Eukaryota > Oomycota > Peronosporomycetes > Pythiales > Pythiaceae > Globisporangium > Globisporangium paddicum. Next base: position 5,565 of record JAASFV010000353.1, read on the forward strand.
GAGGATGTTGAGCGCGAGCAGCGCAGTGATGCCTTGGCCATTGGGTGGGATCTCGTATACGTCGAGGCCCTTGAAGGTCGACTTGATGGGCGTCACAAAGGTCGACGTGTGGCTCTTGAGGTCCTCGAGCGTCATCACGCCGCCCTTGAGCTGCACCATCTCCACGACGGCCTCGGCGATGCGGCCCTCGTAGAAGCCGGCCTTGCCCTTGGCGGCGATCTCCTCAAAGCAGGCAGCCAGGTACGGGTTCTTGAAGATCTCGCCAGCCTCTGGTGCGCGGCCGTCGATCAGCAGCTCATTCGCGTACGGACCGCGCTCCAATTGGAACTGGCCGCGCTTCCAGGATTCAGCGGTGATTGGGCTCACAGGGTAGCCGTCCTTGGCCAATTCGATCGCGGGCTCGAGCACTTGCGCGATCGAGAGCGTGCCCCAGGCGTCGAGCGCATCCACCCAGCCGGCGACCGTGCCCGGCACCGTAACCGCGTGGCCGTGGTCGTGCGGGGTGAACTTGGGCACCTTGTCGAGACCGGCAAAGTCGCCGACTGCCTGGTCGCGCGTGAGCGCGGCGGGGCTGCGGCCGCTGCCGTTGAGCCCGAGCACCTGCTTGCTCTCGGCGTTGTAGAAGAGCAAAAAGCAGTCGCCGCCGATGCCCGTCGAGCACGGCTCCGTGAGGTTGAGCGTCGCGGCCACGGCGATCGCGGCATCCACCGCGTTGCCGCCCTGCTTGAGGATGCGCAGGCCGATCTCCGTTGCGAGCGGCTGCGAGCTCGCGACCATACCGTGGCGCGCGTAGACGGGGGAGCGCGTGCCGATAGTCACCATTGCTTGATGTTATGAGGGGAGCGCTGAGCTGCTGGGGTTCTTCCGTGGGCTTTTAAGGAGATTGAGGAATGATAGAGAGCAGCAGCGCAGCGGTTGAAGAGCGCACGTACACTCATCCAAGAGCTCATTTGCGTGTCATTCGGCTGTTTGCGTGTCAAACTTTTCAATTTTTAAAAAAAAAAGTGGATCAAAAATCGAGAACTTGAGCGATATATTCCCAGATGTTGACAAATATATATATTAAAAAGGAAAATTATTACCCGACCGACACAACAGGCATCTCGCTTATCGAACGTGGCAACATTCCGTCCTCTTTATTTTAAGATCACGACGGAATGAAATTTAAAATTCCGACAACTATGCAAGCCAATTAATTGAACAGCACCGTTGCGAAGGATTATCACTTGTTATAAAGAGGTCAAGCGGTAATTTTAAAAACAACATGTGAAAATGACTGGTTTCATTTCATCAAAACTCCTAATTTGGCGAATTCAAAGATCCACAAAAGCTAACTTGTTCAAAAGCCAAAATGACTGGCACTTTGAACGGCGGCCAGGACGACGGGGGCGCCGCGAAGAAGCGCTCCGTGGTCTCGTACGAGAAGTACCTCAACACCAAGAAGAGCGCCACGCCGCTCGCCGCAGACGCCTCTGCTGCCTCTTCTGCTGCTTCTGCGCTGCCAGCCGCTGCTGCGAGTGCGCCGCCGACGATGACCATGCAGGAGATCACCAACTCAACTGGTGCGTAGCTCTTCGTTTTTGAAGATGGGTATCGACCCGTTAGAGCTGTCGTGATGGTGTGGATGGCTGTGAGGACGTGTCGTTGTGCTAACATGTATGTGGGTGCGAATATGCTGTTGTGTCTTGTGACGGGTGGTGCTGTGGAACGACAGACGAGCTGGAGCTGGAGGCTGGTGAAGTGGTTAGTGAGCCTGTTGCATGTGCTGATGAGAACCGCGACGTCAACCTCGGTCATTCAGAGCAGCAGAAGCGGCAGCGCGTGGAGCTCGAGGGTTTGTCGCCAGCGCAGCCACAGACGCCGCTCAAAGCTCATCCGCAGCCCACCACGGCCGCCGCTGCTGCTGCTGTGAACGATCGGAGAGATGCTGCGGTTGAGCTTTTGAAACCATGCAATCTTTCCAGCATTTTGCTAACCACCGCACCTTCTTCTGCTGCTGTCGATGTCTTCGTCGCTACTGATGCTGCTGCTCCCGTCGCTGTTGCTGACCCTGTGTCTACGGTTGATCGTATCGATCCTCCTGTTGCTGTGGGCTCGACCGTTGCTGCCGTTAACGCACTCGTGAATGCTGCTCTTGACGCGTCTGTCGCTGCCGCGGAACCGACTGCGGAACCACTTGTTGCGCCATCGTCCCCGGAGAAGTTCTTGGGCGTGCGCAACAGTTTCCAGACCCGACCGAATGAGCGCGACAACGGCCATGGACCGAATAACAACCCTCCTCGTGATCCAGAACACGGCGGTCAGGCGCCACCAGACTGGAAACGAAGATCGCCGCCTCGACAGATGAATGGGCACGGAGGACGCCCAGACGGACAAGAATTCGACCGCCGGCCATACGAGCCAATGAGCCCACGTCGCATGCAAGGAAGACCAATGGGTTCGCCACGCCGTAACGGATCCCCAGGTCGCGGACCACCGCCTCCGAATGGACGAGGACGAAGCCGCAGCCGCAGTCCACCGCGCCACAACAATGGACCTGGTCCGTTCCGAGGCCCGCAGCCTGGCCAGCCCCAGGGGCGTCGCTCGCCACCACCATCTAAGTACGAGCCATTGCCAAGCAACAACAGGCCGCCGTCACCTCGCTTTGGAGATCGACCAGGACCTGGTGGACGTCGATCACCATCGCCTGACCGCCGAGGTGGCAATAATTTTGGCCGCGGTCCTTCGGGCGACTTTCGTGGACCACCAGGTGATTTTCGAGGCCTCAGTCCCGGCCGCGGACCCTCAGGCGACTTCCGTGGTCCTCCAGGCGATTTCCGTGGTCCACCTCCGACTCACAATGAATTTCGAGGACGGAGCCCACCTCGTCACAACGGTCCATTCAACGGCCCTCCTCCCGGCCCAGGAGGTCCTCGTCGCAGTCGCAGTCGAAGCCCGCCTCGTGGAGGTCCAAGGTCCCGAACTGGCAGCCCTCCTCGCGATGGTCGCTTCGGTCCAGAGAATGGTCAAGGCCGCAGCCGAAGTCCTCCACGCGGCGGTCCTAATGGCCTAGGTCGCAATAGAAGCCCTCCGCGCTACAATGGTCGTGACAGAAGCCCACCTCGTGGACCTCCGGGTCCAGGACGCCCAGGCAGCCCCCAGCGCTTCAATAATGGTCGCTTTGGGAGCCCGCCTCGTGGACCTCCGGGCCCTGGACGACCTGGCAGTCCTCCGCGCCGCAATGGTCACCCAGGCAGCCCGCACTTTGGAAGACTTGGTCCAGGCGGTCCTCCACGCAGCCCTCCACGCCATGGTCCGCCTGGTGGGCCTGGCCGCTCGCGAAGCCCTCAACGCGATGGCTTCAGGCGCCCACCGCCTTCGCACCACATGGATAACCGAGGCCCGCCACCACCAGGTTACATGGACAACCGCGGCCCACCACCTCCACACCACATGGACAACCGAGGTCTACCGCCACCAAGATACATGGACAACCGCGGCCCGCCGCTACCGGGGTACATGGACAACCGTGGCCCGCCTCCTCCGATGATGATGAACGGCCACATGCCACCTCCACGGGACCGTAGCCGCAGCCAAGGTCGGGATGTGGACACTCGCAAGCGAGATCGCAGCTGGGAGCGCGAAGCTCCACTGCAGATGCAACACCCAGGCATGCACCAGGCCGCCGTGGTGTACCCGGTACGTACCAACTCTGTGATTTTATGTGGAAATTAGTTTTCTTGACTCTGACCATCTCTCTAATTGTGTATCTGACAAAATGAATGGCTTGCTGTGCAGATGGGTGACTGGACCGTGGAGCTCAAGCGCAGTGGCAAGCCCAAGTGCCGCTGCCGAGGCGCTGCCACCGGACTTCCTGCCAGCATGCAGCTGTACGTCCACTCGCCGTCTTGTTATCCGAGTGCTGGTTGTCAGTGGTTTTTGACTCATTAATCATCTCTGATGTTATATGTTATATACTGTCCCAGTCCGCTAACGCTCGACGTGGTTCAGCTGCCGCATCTAGACAAGTACCCAGAATTCCTCATGATGAGCAAGCGCGACCTCCGGCGCACCGTGTACGAGCTCGTGCCCGAGTCGGACGTGGACCGTCGCGGTTACGACGAGTTCCGCGAGTACCTCGTGCGCGGCCGCAACGTGCCGCGCGCCGGCCTGGCCTCCGAGATGGACGCGTATGGGTATAAGGCGTTCATCTTGCCCCCAGGGACGGCGGCCCGCGCGCTCGGGTACAAGGGCGAGCAGCTCATCGCTGTGATCCGCAGGAAGGCGTAAGTAGTGTGGAGATGTGGGCTGGCTGGAGAGCCTATTCTGCGTAGACAGTGTAATGAAAGGAGGACGAGAGTGGGGGAAAGGCTCGTGTTCTGATGTGATGTTGTTTGCATGCAAGTGCGAGAGTGAGTGGTGTTTGAGAAATTCAAAGCCTCGTTTCGCTCGCTCCTTGCTGCTTTGTTCACTTGTTGCCAACATGCAAGATTTGAGAACGAAGAGAATTGTACGATTTTATTTTCATTTACCAGCTTTGGGGATCACTTCGACTACAAGAATAGATAGATACGCTCTTGAGCTCACTCACTCGCGCCGACAGGAGGCGAAGTAGAGGAAGCCTGGGCTACGAGGACCCAGGACTCCATCCCCATCCCACCACCGACCGCTTGCTCAACAGACTTGTCCAGACGCAACAACTTCCACCAACAAGCACGACACGTCACCTACATAATCCCGAGACAGGCACGCTGGTACTTGTCGTACCAGCGCGTGCGCCAGTTGTTGATCGACTGGTCGATCAGCTGGTTCACGAAGAGCTGGCAGGCGCTCGTGCGCTCGCCAGGCTGGAGCCTGGAGCGCAGACCCTCGATCACGGCGCGCTTGCCGCCCGCAAAGCACGGCAGGTCGGCGTTGCCTACGAGCATCATCTCCACGAGCAGTACGATCTTTTCCATGTTACGCTGCAGCGCCAGGAAGGCGCGGATGCAGAGCGAGCGGAAGTACCGGAACGTTGACGACCGCGGGCCGCCCATGAGCTCCACGAACTCGTCCGTGAGCTTGAACGGCGCCTTCTCAAAGTTCAGGTTGCTCCCGGGGCTGTTGGTCAGCAGGAAGCCAAAGTCGATATGGATGACGTGTCCCTGCGTGTCCATCAGGATGTTGCCGTTGTGCCGGTCCTTGATCTGGAACACGTAGCAGACCATGGAGTAGGCCGCCAGGCTCTCGACAAAGTTGCGCTGCGCGCGCGCAAAGCCCACCGAGTCCTTGTCGCCGTGCAGGCGGTGGAAAAAGTCCAGCAGCGTCGTGTAGTCCGGGTCGTTGCGCTTGAGTGAGTCGAGCGAGACCGTGTCTGGTACGGCCTCGATGAGCCCCGTCTTGGCCGACGTCGCGATCACGTTGTACGGCCGCAGCGAGAGTGGGAGCGCGTACTCCTTAAAGATCCGGTCGCACTGCGCGATGAGCTGCGCGGCGAATTGCTCCTGGCGCAGGTCATCGTTGCTCTTGACGATGACGGAAAGTAGCCGCCAGCCTGGGTGGTCGCTGAAAGTCGACGTCTTGCGGATGCGCGCCTCCTTCTCGCTCCAGCGCTCACGGAAGACGATCACGGGTGCCTCGTCGGGCTCTTCCTGTGCGTCTGCATCCGCTGCTGCTGGGTCTTCTGAGACGCTCGCGGTCTTCTTCTTGTGCTGCCCCTGGCCGTCCGAGTCCGTCTCATCATCATCATTGCGCTCGTCGTCCGTGAGGCCGTCCTCGAGGTCAAACTTGACCTTCCACGCGTTGCTGTCAGTGAAGTCGAGGCTCATGCTCAGGTCCCGGTCGCGCTTGCGTGGGCCGCTCTCGTCCTGCGACGTATCGTTGTCTTGCTCTGCCGCAGGCAACGTTGTTGCTGCCACTGGCGTGGCCTCCACTGCTGGTTGGAAGCTCGTCGTCTTCTCCTCTGAGGACTCGACCGAGTTCGCCAACGCATTCTCGGGGTTCGTGCAAACTTCGTCCTTCTCGTGCTTCTGCTTCTTGGAGAACCAGCTCGAGTAGAAAGTGTCGAACTGGCCGCCTGAGCGCGCCGATGCCGACGCATTGGAGCGCGCTTTCCGGCGCCCCGCACGCGGCAGACTCCACTGGCCCATTCGCATCTTCTGCTCCTCATTGGCTTTCTCTAGCAGTTCGTTCGCCTCCTTCTCGGCCTCATCTGATATCGTTTCCTTGCCTTTCTCTTCCTCTTCCGCACCTGCCGCTGGCGTTAGAGCAGCATCGCCCAACTCCTTCTCATCGTCGCCTTCTTCGCCGTCCAGTGGGTCCTTGGGCGTGAGAGGCAAGACGCCAGGGTCCAGGTTCTTCATGTCCGCCTTCTGGGGCTTCTGCGTCTTTGGCTGAGGCTTCTTGGACGCGCCGCCGCCCAGCAGGTTGATCAAGAACGCTGGCGCAAACGAGGACGTCGTCGTCGTCGCTGCTGCCGCTTGGGCGTCGCTCTCCTTGTCAGTCTTTGAAGGTTTCAAGGACGACACAACGATCGTCTGGGCTCCTCCTGATGTTGTTGTCTGCGCCTTGGTCTTCAGATCAGGACTCGACTGGAGCGACAACTGGGCGTCCGAGATGCTGAGCAGCGACCGCGCACTTGAGCTGTCCGTGGCGGCGTCCATGCGCTCGCTCGTGCGCCGTGGCGTGGACTCAGATACGCTCGAATCCGACGTATGGCCGTTCTGGGTCGCCACGAGCTGCGAGACGTCCGCGACATTGTGGTGGCCGCTCGCCTTCTTGAACGGCAGGATAAGCGAGAACCCACGCGGTTGGGCGCGCGCTGCTGGGTGGTTCACCTTCGCCTTCGCGGCGGCCGCGCTCTTCTTCTTCCGCGGGGACGCGGCGGCGGCCACGACCGAGTAGTCGAGGACCTCGACGACCAGGAAGTACGGCACGCGCTCCTTGGTGGAGAACGTGAAGCACTCGTCGACGTGGATCGCCTTGACGCGGTGGTGCGAGTTGCCGATGGGAAGGTAGAGCACGTCCGAGGGCAGCACCTGGTCCTGGATCGCCTTGAGCCCCGCGTGGAGCTCGGGCACGCGTTGCGCCAGTGGGGTGGCGATCAGGCGATCCGCCAGGTCCGTGAGCGCGCTCACAAAGTCCGGCGTCTGCTTGTAGAGCGAGCTCTGCTGGGAGCTGCCTTCTTCGGGCCGGGCCTCGTAGACCACGAGCTGCCGCTTGGATTGCAGGTGGCCGGCGAAGGACTCGTCGCTCTCGAGCACCCGGGGGTCCATCTCCTCGTCGATGGCAAAGACGGACGAGCGCCGGCGCAGCAGATTGTTGGGACGCGAGAACGAAACCTCCTCGTTGCAGAGGCCGTTGTTCATGAGCAGCGCCGGCACGCCCGCGCGCTGCTCGATGGCCGTGAGCAGGTCCGAGTTCTCCTGGTCCGGGGACGCCGTCACGCTCAGGTACTCGGACGCGTAGCTCTTGGCGTCCTCGCAGAACGAGCGCAGGAACCACGTGAGCCGGTGCGCGAATGGTAACGACTCGCCGCTGCGCGACATGAGGAAACACTCGAGCTGGTGCTGTTTGGCGTAGTTCCCGTGAAGCAGGAACGTGCAGAGCTGCGGGATGTAGAACTCGAACTCGGTGGCGTTGGACTCACAGCTGCTGTAGAGCTCCTCGACAATGTCCTGGTGCGCGTAGAGTTTAAGCAGCAGGTGGAAGACGTCGTTCTGCTGCTCAAAGGCGGCCGCGCCACCAACCACCTCATTCACACTGGCTGCCTCGCTCTTGTGCAGACTCGAGAGCTTGTCCATCGTGTTGCGCAGCTTCTCATCCCAAAAGTGCTTGAACTTTTCCACGTTCTTGTCCGGCTCGTCCCCGTGCTGCTGCTGCTTGAGCGGCGTGGGCATGGACGTGAGCATAGGCTTGCTGGGCGACGGGTCCACGACGCTCGCGCGCGTCTTCTTGCGCTTGAGCCTGCGCGACGGTGGCATGCGCGTCGGGAAGAGCGACGCGCGCATCTTGGCCGGCAAGTCGATGAGCGAGAAGCGCGATGGCGACTCGGAGCAGCTGGACGTGCGCCAGTCGCTCTCGTCCTCCACCTGCTGCATGTCGTCGCTCTCTTCGTCCACCTGGATCTGCTGCTGGACACTGCTGTTGTTATCCGGACGTGCGTCAGCAGCCGCCACGGGCGACGATGCCGCGGTCGTGCTGCTCGCCATGTCGTCCTCGGCCTCCGGCTGCTTGTTCTCAGGCGCGACTTGTACCTGTTGCTGTGGCTCGTGCGGCGTGTGTGGAATGCTGTCGAGCTGCTTGAGCGCGTCGGTGGGCATCTCCAGTGGATCGCTGGCAACGTATGCGTGCTCGTGCGGGAGCACGTGCTTGGCCTCGATCTCCATGGCCACCGTCGTCATGCTCTCTCTCTGGTGTATATGTATGGATGTACGTATAGCTGGTATACCAAACTCAAGCAAGCCAACGTATATGAGGTAGCCGTGTGCGGATGCCCCCAGTCGACTTGCTGCTGTTGGCGTTACTCGTGCGCAAGTTGTCCTTGCTTGCTTGTGATTCTCTTGCGCGCTGTCTGAGTCTCCGTTTGTTCCCACCCACAATTCTCCCTCGCTTGTGCAGCTTGTTGTTCTTGGTTGTTTTTGCGTCTGCTCAACATGCCACACAAACAAACAGCACACGTCTTTCCTTCCGCCTTGCGCAAAACCAGACGAAGAGCGCTATTTTAGCCAATCAAGTGGCTGATTGATTGGCTCAGAAACACATGGTGAACGGATTCAGAGGGGGGAAATTACGGAACGTCTAAAGCAACTTTACAAATACCCGGCTTTACATACAGTATACGTATAAACAGTGTCATCAGTGCTTTGTCAGTATAAGTACCGGATACTAGGATGCATATGGCCAACATAAAGCTGTTCAATGTTGCTTGTATGTCGCAGCAAGAGAGTTAGATTGAGAATGTATACACACAAATAAAGTAGCAGTAGCGAAACTTGGAAAAATAACGGACGAGCAGACACCCTTTTGCGATCTCATCGAAACGACTTTTCCAAGCGGCGTCAAGACGCAAACCGAAGCTTTCCGCATGTTTGTTTGCTGGATTGCCTAGCACGCTTCCAGCTCTTCCAGCTTGTCAATCGTTCTGGATGCTACGACAGTAAACAGCCCTTCCAGCTTGATACTCTACGACACGGCAAACAGGCGCAAGTGATTCTTTGCAACACTGGCTTGCTGGCTTAATTGCTGAAAGGACACAAAGTGTGTGCTATTGCGAAGAAAAACTCCATGACTGGCTTGTCAACAGGACTCACAAGCTGCCTTGCGAACGGCTCACACACCGCAAACAAGAACATTTACTTGCGCAACACTTCAATTGCGCACATGCGCAAGCTCATGTCCTGCATACAAGTTGTCGCTGCTCTTTTATTTACGGTTCTGCTCTCTGCAGCATGCTCTCAAGCTCAGCAAAGCCCTTCTCCCGCGCCACCTCGAGCGGCGCGAGGCCGCTCTTGTCCTTCGCGCTCGTGTGTGCACCGTGTGCCAGCAGCAACGCAACGCACTCGACCCGCCGCCACTCGGTCGCGCAGTGCAGTGGCGTCCGCCGGATCGACGCGACGTTCGGGTCGCCTCCGTTCTCCAGCAGCACGCGCAGCACGTGCTCGTGGCCGTTGGCGGCCGCGTAGTAAATCGCCGAGCACCCGTCCGCGTCCACGAGGTTCACGTCCACGAGCTGTTGGTCCAGCATGGCGCGCACGAACGCGGTCTTGCCCTCCACAGCAGCGTAGTGGAACGGATGGCGCGCCATCACATTGTCCACCTGCACCCCCTGGCCATCAGCACGCTGCAGCGACACGTCATGCTTGACGAGCAGTTCCAGTAGCGCCACGTCGCCGTTCCCTGCTGCTTCGTGCCAGATCGTTACGCCCATAGCATCCACAGCGTACTTATCTGCGCCATTGTTCAGCAGCAAGTCAGCGACTGCCACGTGGCCACCTGCGATTGCTTCGTGCAGCGGCGCATGGCGCGTGCGGTTGGCCAGGTTCACGTCTGCACCGTTCGCCACCAGTAGCTCCACGATGGCAGCAAGTCCGTCTTGGCTGGCAATGTACACGGGTGTGATGCCCATCTCGTTCTGCTCGTTCACGTTCGCACCACACTGCTCAACGAAGAACCGCACGACGTCCACATGGTTGCCCTTCACAGCGTACATGAGCGGTGTGCGCCCGCGGGTCGTGTGGCAGTCGACCAGTAAGCCAAAGTCCACGAGCGTTCTGCACACATCCAGGTGGCCGCTCGTGGCCGCGTCGTGCAGCGGCGTCTTGGCGTATTTCTTGCGCCCGCCGCTCAGGTGGAGCTCGCCCGCGCCGAGCTGCAGCAGCTTGCGCACCATCTCTGTGTGACCCTCGCTCGCCGCGAGGTGCAGCGCTGTTGCGCCCGTGTGGTCCTGCGCCAACTGGAGCAAGTCGACCCGGGCGCGTGCTGCATCGACGCTGTCATTGCTCTCGTTGCTCTCGGTGCTGTCAGTGCGTTGCAGCTGCAACGATGCATCAAAGGCGAGCAGCAGCTGATCTAGAGCTGCACACGCGCCCGTCCTGGCGCACTGCAGCAGCGCGCTGCTCAGGTCGCTCTCCTGCGCGCGGTCCTTCCACTTGGAGCGCCGTCGTCCCATGCTTTTTCTGAGCTCTCCAAAGGGCAGGGCCAACAAATCAAGGTATACTAGGGTATTTAGCCTACAGTAAAATAAATGAAGAACTGACCTATATTAGCATATAATAGAGAAACATTTTAAAGGGGATCATAAGTGGCAGCGTTAAGACTTTTTTTGTTTTTATCCGACACAGTCTCAAAAACTGTGTAATGTTTGGTTGGGGGTTGCCCGAGTTTTTATATAGAGGTGTGACTGTGTCTCCTCCGGATCTGCGAGTGGTTGCAGATGTAACCTACATTAAGGAAAGGACGTTTAACCTACATAAGAAATGCAACCTAAATATCAGTGAAGGATTTTTAACCTATTATACGTAAGTACCGCTCCAACCTAATTAAGGATCCAGTGCTTTCAGCAACTGCTCATGACACCAAGACTGGCGCGTTCACGAAGACGAGACCACTGGTGCTGGTGCGTACGAACGTATATAAATCTCTTCTCCCTGTTGACTCTATTGGTAACCTGCTCAACTTTTGCTCTCTCCTCCTATGATAAAATATATCTAATCAGCTGCCACCTAGGAAGTGAGGTACTGGTCGAGCGACTCGCCCGAGATGTCCTCGATCTGCTTGATGACCTGGTGGCAAGCACGCTCGACGTCGGCATCCGTATCTTCCATGAGCTCGGCCAGGAACGGGATGCTCTCCGGGAGCATGGCCAGGAACTCGTCGCCAATCACCTCGTAGCACTTCTCGACGGTCTTAAGCGTCGCGAGGCGCACAGCCGGCGCATCCGAGCGCGACTTCATGAGCACGGCGTAGTGCAGCGGCTTCCAGAGCAGGTCGCTCTTGGCGGCGTACGCCAGGTTGGCCACGCAGGGCGCCACGACATCGTACACAAACGCCTTGCTGCCGGCGTCGGTCTTGAGGATGTCGAACACGTCGACCAGCGGCGCCAGCACAAGCTCGAAGCGCTCCTTCTCCATGAATCCGTCGCTGTCGTGCACGAAGCAACCGTTGAGCGCGCGCACGGCCGTGCGCAGCAGCAGTGCGTGGCTCTCGCGGGTATCTTCGGCCGTCGAAGTAGACATCGAGACGGCGTGGCCGTTTGCGAGCTTGGACTTCTTGGCCACAGGCTCCTCGTCTTCGCGCGTGAAGAAGTCGTCTTCGCTGTCACTTACGGCATCCGCAGTCTCAGCGTCCGAGTCCGAGTCGGAGCTCTTGCGAGTCTTCTTCTGCGTCAGCACGCTGCGCGCATCCACGAGCGCGCGCGTGAGTAGCTCCAGCGTGTGGGCAAAGTAGGGCACGAAGATGCCGCGCAGACGCTCCGAGAGCTTGACCACGAGCTTGAAGAAAACGATGCGGCGTGCAATGTCGCCACCGGAGCCCGACGACGCAGAACCAAGGCGGACCTGAGACCACTCGACGATCTTGAGGAAGAGCGGCTTGAGCTGCTTCTCGCTGAGCTTAAGCACGAACTGCACGAGGCAGTCGAGGATGTCGTCCTCGACGGCATCCATGTCGAGCATCTTGCGCGAGTGCACGCGACGCGCGTCCAGCGCCGTGACGAAAAAGCGGGCAAAGGCCGGCAGGTGCTGGCGCAGCGCCGAGACGTCGAGGCCTGCGACGATCGTCGAGACGACCGAGAAGAGCTTCTCGATGCTCGCGTCGCCCTGCGCGAGCGCAAACTCGTAGGCGCTGAACACGTTGGGCAGCAGGTGGCGCAGCTCCACGTTGTTGGACAAGTTGAGCAGACTGCAGTCGACTGAGAGCTGCAGGGCGAGGCTCGACGCGCTCGCAGCGAGGATCGCAGGCGTCAGTAACGCCTGCACGATCTTGCCCAGGTACGGCGCGAGGAACTGCGGGATCTTGTCCGTGAACACCTCGAGCGATGCCAGCAAACACTGGAGTACCGTGGCCATGCCGCTCGCAGCCGCGCGGTCTTCGCCCTTGGCAGGCTTGAGCTTGCCAGAACAGAACGCGATGCCAGCGAGTAGACGCGGGAAGAACTTTGGCAGGAACGGGAACACAAGAGGCCCGACAGCGCGGCAGATCGACGAAACGCACACAAACGCGCAGCCGAAGAGGTGGAGCACCGTGGGGGACGCCTTGTTCGCGTCCACGTCCACGTACTTGACGATAATCGGAAGCGTCTTCTGGAATCGCTTGGCATGCTCGACGGCAAAGTTGCGCGCCAAAATGTCGACGCTCAGCAGCGCCGTCTGGACGTTTACCGTGTTCTCGGCGCCATCGGCGTTTACGAGGATCACGTCGAGCTCGTCGAGCATGTCGACAAAGAGAAGCTCTTCGCCCGAGGAGAGCGACGCGCGCTCCTCCTGGAGCCGCTCATTGAAGAGCTGCATGGCCTTCTTGCGCACGAGGCTGTTCTCGTGGTGCAGCAGCTCGCCGATAACCGCGACAAAGCCCGGCGTGGACAGCAACTTTTGCAGCGCACCAAGCACCTCGATGATCTTGCTCGAGAGTGCCGTCCAGAACGCACCCTCGGCGTCGGCGTGCACGCCCGACTCCTCGCGTGCCACCCGGCGGAAGTAGAGCAGCACGACTTGCGCCAGCATGAGGTAGCTCTGCTGGAGCTTGTCGGCCTCGGTTTCCTCATCCTCGTCAGCGTTGTCAGCCTCGTCGTCATTATCGACGGTCATACGGTTCTGCAGACTGAGGATCTTGTGGTGAAGCTCAGAGGCCTGCAGGTGCGCTGGCACGAAGGCCACAAGCGCAGTGTTGAGTAGCCGCACCTGGCTCTTGCTGGCCACGAGTGCCTCGCTGAACACGAACGGCTCGTAGGCGGCGGCATCGCCAGCCGAGTCCGCGGCGTCCTCGTCGTCGTCCACGTCGTCCGTGTCCGTGTCTGACTCGTCCAGCACGTGAGGGAACAGGTCACGCGCCATTTTAAGCACGGTCACGAGCGTCGCGATCTGCTCGTTGCAGTCAAAGGCAAAGCAGAGGCTGTGCGCGAAGGCGGTGAGCTCCTTAAGCTTGTCCGGTGAGGCCGCGGCCACCGAGGCGCCGCGCTGCACGAGCGCCACGACGCAGTATGGGAGCGCATCGCGGCCCAGCGACTCGACGAGGATCTGGAAGAGCTGCTCGCGGCGGCGCGACGGGATCTGCTCGAACGCGTCCACGAAGATGTTGATAAATTGCTGTACTGAGATGACGAGCTCAGCGCTGTCCTCCGAAGAAGACGAGATGTGCGGCACGACGGCCTTGACGATCGTTTCAAGCACATAGAACGAATGCTCGTCATCCTGGTGGATCGACCCGGCGCCGACGAAACTCAGGATCTTCTCGAGCGACTTGAGCACGCTGGCGGGGAACAGGTCTACGAGCGCGCTTACGAACAACAGCGCGTCGTTGCGGGTCTGCGGCGACGACATGCGGCTCAGACAGCCCAGCGTGTGCTTGACGAGCAGCTCCGGCTCGACCTCGGTCGTCACGGTGGCTGTGCGCTTCCCAGCAGCGATGCTGCTGCTACTCTTGGCCTTTTCGACCGACGAGCTCACTTGGCACACGCGACGCAGGCAGCCGAAGAGAACCTGGAGGATGTACTCGGATACGGTGCTCTCGTTCTCCTTGGCACAAAAGAGGCCCAGCACGTCACAGAGCGTCTTGAGCAGCGCGTTGGCAGATGCCGCGGACTCGTCCACGCTGGTGGACACTTCCGTTGAAGCGTCCACCTTGACTGCGAGCACTTCGAGAACGCAGCTCAGGTGCTGGAAGTGTCCATCAGCGGTGGCCACAGGCTTGCCAGCCGTCGTAGTGGCGGCGGTGAGGACTGTAAGCTCGTCGGCGAGCAGCTTGATGAAGATCTCGTACTTAAGCGGGAGCGCATTGAGGCAGCCGATGAGCGTGGTCGCGACGGCCTCCTCGGCAACCACAAGCAGCTGCAGCAACTTGGCGACTAGCACGTAGCGACTCGTGTCATCCAGCGCCTCGTACAACGCTGGCGAGAGCGCCGAGAGCGCGAAGAGCTGCAACTTGTTCACACGAGGCATTGCGTCCTTATCGGTGCGCAGCACCGCGAGCAACACGTCAAAGAACGGCTTGTGGACACCTTGGTGTGTGGTGGACATTTTCTTGCTGTGCGGCGTCGTCTTGATTGCGACACTTGCGTCCAAATAGTGTCCCAGGAAGATAGTCAGCACACTCGAGGTCACACCATTCGCACTGCTGCTGCTCTTCGACGACGAGCTGAGGAGCCCCGCGAGCGTCTGCTGGAAGTAGTCGACCGACTGAAGCCAGAAGGCCGCGTCCTTAACGTGCGCGAGCAGCTCTAGCAACTTGACCGCGATCACAAGCTCGTCCTGCGAGGCCGATGAGATGTAGTTCATGAGCAGCTGGTAAAAAGCCGCGCTGTCCTTGGGCGCCGCGGCCGCGTACGTGCCGCAGAGCACGCCCACGGCGCCCGCGTCCATGAGGATATCCTGCTTGGCGTTCAGCAGAAAGAGCGTGACCTTGTGCAACGTGTGCAAGTCCGCACTGCGCGCCTTAAGCACGCGCTCGCCGCTGGACTCGAGCCAGCGTACGAGGCACGCGACAGCCGACTGGCGCACGCTCGTGTTGGCGTCAGAGAGTGCCACGAGCACGGAAGGCACGACGTGCACAACTTGCGTAAGTTCCTCGTTGCTTTCCGTGACGTATTGGAGGCCCTCGAGCACGGCGCTGATGATGTCGAGCGCGCGGCTCTTGACCAGCAGCGTCACGACGTCCGAGGCCGCAACAACCGCGGAGTTGCTCGTGACTAGGCGCGCCATGGTCGGTAGCAGCTCGCGCTCCATGACCGGGCCCTGAAAGAGCGCCAGCAGCGAGCCCTGGACGTGCAGGAAGATGGGCGTGGGCGCCTGCAGAAGCGTGGCCACGCAGGCGTCGAACTCGTCGCGCGAGGCCGCAAACGTGTCGTGGCCGACCACGTGGCTCAAGATCTCGGCGACCGCGACAGCCCACTTGGTCGACTTGTCGGACGACACACGCTGCTCGCAGATGGCTACGAACTCCTTCTTAAGGATGTAGCGGAAGGACTGGTCGAGCGCCGCGTGGTCCGCCACGAGCGTCGACTTCTTGTGGTGGACGCAGACGCTGAGCTGCTTGCGCGCCGCTTCGAGCACGCGCACGAGCACGTACGTGAGCGGCTCGCGGTTCACGTTCGTGGCCTGCGACCAGCTGAGACAGAATGGCAGCAGACGCTGGACATTGTCCGCAAGCGTGGCGCCAAGCACGTCAAAGAGCGCCTGGGCAGTCTTGCCACTCTTCGTGGCAGCGAGCAGCGCGACGCTGAACGGGTGGCTGAGTTTCTCGATCCAGTTGAAGAGCTTCTCGATGCTAACGGCCGCCGCCTTCTTGCTGTTCGAGCCCGACTCGGTGGCCACGAACGAGAGCAGAAGCACGAGCAGCTGCTCGTCGTCGTCGCCGCTGTGACTGCGGAACTTTGTGAGAGCGAACGTGAACACGGCGTCGAGCACGTTCATGCCCGAGCCGCCAGCCGCCGACCACTTGTTCACGACCTGCAGGATTGTTTCAAAGCACTTGCGCTTGGAGCTAATCTGCAGCACGAGGTCGCCCAGCGAGCTCGTGACTACGAACTTGGCGATGCGCTCGCTGTCGTCCAGCATACGGCGCAACAGCACGCTGCCGCTCGTAAGCACGTGCTCCTTGCCGCTTGAGTTCTCGTTGGCCGTGTGCTGCTTGGCGAGCGACACGAGCGCCTGGTAGCGCGTACTCTCGGTCGGGTGCTCAAGCGCCAGTGCCAGCGACGTCTTGGCGTCCGTGGACGATGGCACAAAGTGCGCCGAGTTGGCCACGCTGCCGAACGTCTGCGTGAAGAACTTGGCTACACGCTTGGCCTCCTTCTTGGTGGAAGACGACGACGACGAGGCCAAGAGCGCCGTAACGGCGGCGTCGACCTTGTCCACGTGCTGCTTGCTTAGCATGACGAGCACGCTGGCGACCGCCTGCACGCGCGCGTTGTCCTCGACGAAGCTCTCGCTCTGGGCCTGCTGCACGAGCGCGAGCACGATCTCCTCGACCAGATCTTCTGCGAGCGGGATGGTCGAGACCAGCGCCGTGAGCACGCGGTGGTTTGTGTCGTCGACCTCGACGAGCGATTCGATGAGGAAGAGCGTGAGCGCGCGCACGAACTTGGTGGTCTCGTAGCTCTGCACGGCGTCGCCGAGCAGGTCAACGGCGCTCTCCATGGCCACGATGTACTTGCCGACGCTCTTGGAGAGCTGGAAGGACGGCTGCGCCTGCGCGATGAAGATGACGCACAGCAGCGCGTTCATCTGCGTGCCCGGCTGTGCGTATTTGACGAGGTGCTTGGTGAGCGTATCGATGACCTTGGCGGTCAAGATCGCCTTGGACGAGAGCTTGGTGATGAGCATGAACGCCGCAGACTGGAGCTCCGGGAAGCCCGTGCTCTTGAGCGCCGTGAGCAACTGCGGGATGAGCCATCGCAGCGTCTCCTCGCGCACCTTGGCTTGCTCGAGCATCTGCAGCGTGATGAGTGTGTAGAGCGAGATGAGCTTCGGGTTGCCGGCGCCGATGCGCGTGGCGGCCGCGAAGACGAACTCGACGATGGACGT
The DNA here is from genome assembly GCA_023334015.1 of Globisporangium paddicum. Classification (NCBI taxonomy): domain Eukaryota; phylum Oomycota; class Peronosporomycetes; order Pythiales; family Pythiaceae; genus Globisporangium; species Globisporangium paddicum. The sequence continues at coordinate 22,760 of JAASFV010000353.1, forward strand.
CTCGTCGAGCGCGCGCTGCACGAGCGCGGTGCGCAGCAGCGGCTCGCCCGTTTGCTTGACCTGCAGCAGGAACTCCCAGCGGGTGTTGTGAATGTGGAGGATACGCACCATCTTGGCGAACCAGGGCGACTCGTGGTAGCTCACGATCGTGGCCATGACGTCATCCACGTTGTAGCGGTGGATCTCGTACCGCCGCACGAGGAACTCGAGGATCTTGTGGGTCGCGCCAAGAAGAAAGTAGCCGCTGAGCGCGTCAAGAACCTTGGCGAGCGCGGCGTTGAGCTCGACGTCCTCCTGCTTGGAGACCTGCGCGCGGTGGAAGTTGATGCGCTGGCGGCTGAAGAGACGCGCGATCTCCGGCTGCGCGTCGAAGTCTTCGAAGCGCGCGTCCATCTGCTTGAGCTCGAGCAGGCCGTTCCACGCGAGGTTGTATACGGTCTCGTTGTCCACGCGCGCGGCCTCGCGCGGGTCGTAGAGGAACGTGTCGGTCTTTTGCTTGCTGCCGGCGCCGCCCTCACGCAGCGCCTGCAGCTGGGATCCGAGCGTGCTCACCATGGCGCTATGTGTGTCTATGTGGGTGGGCTGTTGGTGCGGATTCGTATGCGCGCACGTCCTCACGGGTCGGCGGGCGAATGCGAAGAGCTTTTCGAGTCTGCTGCTGTCGTTTCGGAGCTCTTGGCTTGTTTGGTTCGCGCTGGTTGACTGGCAGCGAGCTTTTCGCCGGATCGTATTGAGAAATTGGAATTTATATGGGTTGAATGTGTGCAAAGATTCTATTTTTTCATGGTTTTGGAATTCGGCGAGCCATGGAAACGGAATAATTCGATATGAGGCAGGAGTGGTACAGTGTACCGGTCTGTGGCAGTCAGCCGGAAAGTCGGAACAAATCAAACCAAAGTGCCACGTGTGTTTTTTATCCATATCAATGCTGTCTAATTTAACAAACTCATTTTATGTCCTTTGCGGATATAAGGATACAGTATTTACACGTAGGTAAGCTTCAACACAACTATTCCTATTGCAACATCATGGGATTTTCAGCGAAAATCCAAAATGCAGACAACCAAAAAGCTCATTTCCGAAAACTCTCGTCCACTGCAACAGACAGACACAGACGCGAGGCACCATGTTGGACACCCTGCAGAGCGCCAGCTACGTGGTGCTCATCGCGCTCATGCTCGCGTCCAACTTCGTGCTCATCCCGATCCCCGTGCAACTCATCGTGTCGGCGACGTCCATCATCTACATTGGCGCGACGCTCTCGCTCAAGCTCAAGCACCACCGCGAGGCGAGCGGCGAGAAGAACGACGAGGTGATGAAGGCCGAGGACGCGTACATGTTCCCGCTGCTCGGCTCGGGCGTACTCTTTGGACTCTACATGCTCTTCAAGATCTTTGACAAGGACATGGTCAACCTGCTGCTCACGTCGTACTTTGCGCTCGTGGGTGCCTACAGCCTCACCGAGGCCTTCAGCCCGCTGCTCACCAAGCTCTTCTTCAAGGGTGGCTCGAAGGCGTACAAGCGCACGCTCAAAATCCCGTTCTACGGCGATTACCTGCTCGAGCTCTCGCAGGCGTGGATGCTCACGTTTGTGTTCGCCGCCGGCTTTGCGTACGCATGGTTCAAGACCAAACACTACCTGCTCAACAATATCTTTGGCATTTCGCTCTCGATCAAGGGCATCGAGTCGCTCTCGCTCGGTAGCTTCAAGGTCGGCGCGATCCTGCTCTGCGGCCTCTTCTTTTACGACATTTTCTGGGTCTTCGGCACGGACGTGATGGTGACCGTGGCCACGTCGTTCGACGCGCCGATCAAGCTCATCTTCCCTCGCGCGTTCGCGACGGCCACGGAGAAGGCCAAGTACTCGATCCTCGGCCTCGGCGACATTGTGATCCCGGGCATTTTCATCGCGTTGCTTCTCCGCTACGACGCCCACCGCGCGAACATCACGAGCAGCGCACAGGCGTTCCCCAAGCCGTTCTTCCACGTCCAGCTCGTGTTCTACGTGCTTGGGCTCGTGGCGACCGTCGCGGTCATGTTTATCTTCAACGCCGCGCAGCCGGCGCTGCTGTATCTGGTGCCCGCGTGTCTTGGCTCAGCGCTCGCTACGGCGTTCATCCGCGGCGAGTTCAAGGAGCTGCTTGCGTACTCGGAGGAGGAGGAGGAGGAGAAGAAGGAGGGCGACGCCGCTACTGCGCCAGCCGTGACTGCGGAAGCGAAGAAGGCCAAGTGAGCAGTGGTCGTCATTCTCCTCCCATCGTTAGAGCGCACGCGTTGCATTTAGAAAATAGCGAAGAACCGATGATCGTTTTGAAGTGTGTGGCGTTTTCTATCCGCGCATTGGATGATGGTGTTTATATTGCATGGAGTGTGAATTGTATCCATGAAGCCAAGTGGCAGCATGCAATAGGGCTGCTCCAGCACTCCATGCAGCCTAGCCGCCTAGCCGCGTAGCAGCAAGTTTGCGAGTATGCCGACTATGTACGGCATACCGTGTACACCAATGTTGTCATCTCTGACATC
>JAASFV010000354.1:0-25265 GCA_023334015.1 Globisporangium paddicum
GAGCTTCTGCACCATTGCGGATATAATCGAGGTGGGCTCAACACGCGCACATTTGATGCTCTTATGAGCAGCTCTGAATAACACCAATGGACATGCTTTTCTTTCATGGATATGATTTTGTCTTTCTAATGAACTAAACTGATGTCACATTGCTGTCGAATTTCGAAGTGTCGTGTCGTGTTGTCATTTCATGTTGCTTTTTTTTACCACTCATCTGCAGACCTGACAAACAAAACGCGCGATTTAATGCACAACAATCAAATAAAGACGCCTTTTTAACCTCGGATTATCTCTCTCGTTTGACAAAAAGAACCCCGTTTTATGCTTCCTTATCCATCACCAAACGGGCTGTTAAGGGTGGCAAAAAGGATGAAATGCACAATAAGACAAGAGTGATAAAGAACAGATAATCGCGAATAAGCAAACATCTCTCGATTTATTTACGTTTTTTGACTGAAAATGACAGAATATCTGAAAGGCACAATAATACATTTTGTATTGGGTTGATAGGCCAACAAATCAAGAACACATGCATAATCGCCCTGGGGTCATGGTTATCAGTTCTCCCGTTACTATCCACGTGTGGAGCTTCTACTGTTGCTCTAAGGTAAACGACCAGTTTAGTGCACGATTTTGGAGAAGTTCGGGTTTTCTATGCCAGTTTATCCCAAAGACGAATTTTCAATCATGGGAAGTACCATTGAAAAGCCCTTTTAGCAAAGTATTTTATCATCATTTTAGGTGCGCCATGGAGTAAAAAACCATTGAAGCGGCTCACAATCAAACACACACCATTTTTTCATCACTTTTGACGAGGTACCAGTTTTGTGCACAATTTTATACTTGTTCTTTGTATCAGCATGCATTCAGGATGCATTCACCCACCACCCAGCGACAAATTCACTCCCCTAATCTTCGATCAACCTTCAATCAAAATGCTCAAAAACGAAAAACGCATAATCCATTATTAAGTAATTGCATCAGTGCAATAAAACGATACCATGCACTAAACTAGTCGCTTACCTTATTCTTTTTCATTTAAAAAAATAAATGAAATATGATAGAGCTGCAGTAAAAACTAATGTTTTGTAAAGGGGACCGTAAACATATATCCCAAACCAATGTCGATGGTGTTGGTGCTAGGGTTTGATCGTATTGTGCAGGGTTGGGATATCTTGTACAGGGATATTTTTGCGATCATTGAAATGTTACAGTTGGTGTATCCATTTTAGTCCAATTATCAATTACTCAAAAACTGATGACCAAATATGATATCTAAAAAAAATCTCATTTTGCCATGGGTTTATTTTTTTTCACATCACCCATCAGGCAATCAAAGTTCAATAAATCGACACGTGTACACTCCTCATCATTCGCGTGCACAACTGCAGACAACCTATTTTCACGCACACACTGATAAACATGGAGGCCACGATGGTAAAGTAAGCCATGCAAAAGCTGATATAAATAACACTATTTACTTTTCCATCTTGCTGTATAATAACACTTTGCACAGACTTGCTGATCAAGCAACAAGACATGGCGAGACACCTTATCCTGCGGAAAGGCAATGCAATCGTGTGTATTCACTTGTTTGCTTATAAAACAAGTGTTTCACCTGATTATGTCCAATTGCCCCGTCTGCAAATTATAGTGTAATAATGTGCAAATTTTCTTTTCTATCCTGCAAAAAATAATAATTTAGATTTGCGTTAACAGCATCCCGGGTCAATATCTCGGATTTTCAGGAGTTAGCCTGTGAAATAGAATAAAATAAATGCATTGTTAAATCCGGTAATCGATTTACAGGTTAAATCGAAACACAACAGCTGATTGCTTCATGTTTGTGATTGCTTGCGCAAGAAAACAACTTGCTCACTACCGCTGGCTCGCGCTCGCCAGTTCTCACACGTTCGAGTCGCGCACAAGCAAATAAACGAACAAACAAGTCCAGCAAAGAAGCAACACACAAGCAGCGCCTCTATTTTTAGCTCGACATCCCAGAGTGGCAGCAACAAGAACAAGCGCAACTTGCAGCAAGCGAAAAGGCGCAAACAAGGACTTGTTCATGAAGATCACGGAGCTCCTGAGCGTGCCGACGGCGGGCGCAGATGACGTCGAGATGCGCGACGAGCACCCGCATTCTATCGCCACTGCCAACCTCCACTCGTCACCGCAGCAGCGGCGGATGGACATGGCGTCGCTCGATCTCTTTGCGCAACAGTGAGTTGCTTGTTGTTGTTCAGCAAGCAAGCAAGCATGCGCGCACATATATATATATATATATTTGACTCCCAGATCTTCGCACATGCGCAAGGTATCTAACACACAATTCTCGTTTATTTATCTATTATATTATTTATTATTTAATAGGAAGCAGCCGCCGCGCGAAGGCCTGCAGCGGTCACGAGTGCAGGACCTGTCGATGAACCGCATCATCCAGGAGCTTCAGTCCGGCCAGGCAGGACAGCTACCGCAGCCCCCAATCCAGACGTTCAAGCGCACGGTCGTCAAAGACGAGAGTCCGTCGGCGTCAGCGCTCTCGGCCGCCGCCATGCTCTCGTTCACACAAAATAATTCCTCAGCTTCTCAGCAGCTGCACGTCGAGCCATCAGCAGCAGCACTTGAGGGGGCCCATACACGAACTCCACCAGCCTCAGCAACATCAGCAATACGCAAGCCAAAGCAGCAGAAACAACCGACGTCCAGCTCCAAGAAAGCGTCTGCTGGGCGTCGTGGTCGAGACGACATTGTTATGGCTACTGGTGTGGAAGCTCAGGATGTCGCCGGGGAAAAGAACGCTGATCGTGATGAAGAAGAAGCAGAGGGAGCTGCGCGACGGCGCACACGCAACGGCTTCGCGCCCCTCACCGAGTCCGAGAAGCGCGTCAAGCAGCGGCAGCTCGTCAAGCGCTCGTACTACCGGAAAATCGTACGTATTTATTTATTTTTACGCACCCACATGGATATATGTTTATTGATTTTTATTTATTTTATTATTTTGAAAATGTTAGGATACGATCAAGGAGCTCCGGGACGTAGCTGAGAAGCTCGAGGACGAGTTCCAGGCCGTGCTCGACGGCCGGCGAAAGTACTCGGCGCAGCACCACCTCGAGCTCTCGCCTTTCGAGGCCCTGCGCGAGCAGTACACGCACCTGGCGATCTCCAAGGACGATCTGCGGCTCGAAAACGAGGCGCTGCGCACCCTCGCGGCCGAGCAGTCCAAGGCGCGCACACGCGTGGGCATCCTGGTCGACGAGGAGCTCCGCGAGCAGGAAGAGGTCGCGCGCGTCGCAGGCCTCCCGCCACATCCATCAGTCTCAGCAGCGCCCAACACGAAAGCTGAAAACGCAACTGTTACGCCTGTGCTGGAGATTAAACCAATTTCCCAAACCGAGTGCATGGAGGTCGTCAAGGACGCGTACGACCACCTCATGGCGTTCCGCGACGCGCAGAACTTTGAGACGACGGGCGCAAGCGTCTTTGGCTGGCGCGACCGGCGCAGGGTTGAGGGCGAGATGATGAAGTTCTTTCTCGAGAAAACATTCGCGTGCCCCGCGGAGACTGTCGCGACGACCATGTGGGGCATCCTGTCGACCGAGGCGGGCGTGAACCGGATCTACAACTCGGATATCGCGATCAAGTTTCATCTGGTGCAGCGCGTGGACGACAACAACGTCGTGTTCTACCGCACGATCGAGCGCGAGGGCCAGGGCGTGACCATCAAGTCGCTCGTGCTCGCGTCGCTCGTGCAGATCGACACGGGCTTCCTGCTGCTCTTCCGGTCGCTCGACCCGACACAACGGTTGCTGAATGGCGGTGCGAAGGCGCCACAGAGCAGCACTGTGTCGCCGTTTGTCCGCGAGAAGCGCGAGGTCTGGAGCGACGTCTTCAGCTGGGGACTATACGAGCACGCCGACGACGAGAACCAGAGCCACTGCCGCAATTCCTTTGGCGGCTTCGTGCCGAGCTCCACGGCCACGACGCTCGAGTTCTGGCTCATGCACATCCTGCTCATCGCCGTGCGCTGCGAGAACGAGGTCATTGGGCCCGTGTTCCTGCTCCAATGAAGCAAGTGTCGACAAATTTCGACGAGGTGTGTACAGTAAGTTATCTTATAGCAGTCGTCGCCTCTCTGCTCCACGTAATAAATAAATAAAAATGAGTTCAATAATAAATAACAGAGTTCGCAATTGGCTCAGTGAAAGCTCATTAAAATGATCTCCGACATGAGAGGTCATTTTTATTACTGTGGGTGGAAAAATATATCAGCTAAAGAGCAAACCTGGTTTCAATTCCAAACATTCTCTTCACCTAAAGCTGCTGGGCTCACTCGTCACTGATCGAGATGCACGAGTAGCCCTTGAGCACAGACTGGAAGCCTGCCGCGCACTTCTGGCACGTTGTCGTCGTCGTCGCGCGGAACTCGGTCGGTCCGCAGCATGTGCTTCCGGCTTCAAACGGCTGGACGCGGCCCGCGCCGGCGTCGGACTCGGCCAACGTGTTAATCGACGCCGTGGCCGCGGCATTGAACTGCAGGACCGTCACGTCTGCGATCAAGTTGAATTCCTGACCGATGGTGGCGTTCGTGGTCGCGTTCACGAGCAGCAGTGACGGTTGCACGAGCCGGTAGAGCTCGTTCTCGCGGTCAAAGTCGGCACGCATGTGCCACGGTGAGAGCAAGCTGGACAGGAGCCCGTCGCTGCTCTGCGTGCTCGAGCTGCCGGTCTCGCGGATACACACGCTCGAGCTCCCATCCACGCACACTCCGGCCTTGCGGTACGGATCGGTTGCGACGCCTGTGTCGATGCAGAACTGGTCGTTGTAGGACGTCTCAAAGCGGAACATTTGCGCCGGGAGCTCGAATTTGCGCTCGCGCTTCTTGTAGCTCGAGATCTGCTTGGACCAAATCTGAGCCGACGATGTTGATGTCCATGTACGCGTCCTTGGCGATCGCAGCCATGAGCTTGGCCTCGAAGTTGGAGAGAAGCACCTGCGTGGCCCGAAATTTCATCTCAGCGTTCTGAAGCTGGTAGTTGCTCAGTTTCGCAAAATTGCTGAGGCTTTTCGCCGCCTGGGAGCCTCGGCTAGCCGCCGCAGCTGGGCCTGTGACGATCAGGTCGGTGATCGCGCTGAGCGAGTCACCCACTGCTTTTACGAAGCGCGCGTCTTGCCCAGGTTGTCGAGAGTGTACTGGGACGTGTCGAATACGATCGCTTTTACTGCAGCACCCCATTTCTCTTTCGCGACCTGGAACTGGCTGAAGTAGGGCTCGAGGAGCACGCAGTCAGCTTGGTCCGTGGCCGCGAGCTTCCCGACGCTCTCCTTAACCGCGTCGACCGTGTTCATTGCAGTCTGCATGACGAATGCCTGCGTGGCCTTCTGCTCGTTCATGAGGCTCGCGTAGTTCTTGGTGGTCGGCGTCTTGTAGGCCGTGCCGACGCTCGTTTTGATGCCGTTGGCCTCGCTCATCACGTGCTCCTTGAACTCCGTCGTCTTTTGTGTCACGTGGTCGCGGATCTTTTGACCTTCTTCGCGGATCTCCTTGAGGGTCTCCTGTGCCTTGGCCTTAACGACGCCGACGACCTGGTTACCCTTCTCGCCCACGAACGCCCGCGTCTGGTGGCCCTCCTCCTTCACCGAGCTGATCACCTCGTTGGTCTTGATGTCGATGAACTGGCGCGTCGACGCACTCTCCTTGCGCACGACGCCGATGATCTAGTTGGTCTTGACGTGGATGAACTCTTTGAGGCCGTGGGTCTCCTTGGACATGTGCTGTTTGAGCTCGTCATTCTTGGCCACGATGAGCGCGCGGCGCGAGCTATTCGAGATGTCTTGCTGAATCAGCGCCGTGCTCTGCTGCGACTGCTTGTACAGTATGTCCGTGCTATCTTCAATTGACGTCTAGAGTTCCCAACCCACAGCGCTGATGAGACCGCTGAGCTGCTTGCGCGACGCTTCAATGTCACTCCGGATGAGCGCGGTCTGGTTCGCCATCTGGGTCTTGAGGTCTTTCATCTGCGTGTTGATCGTCGCTCCGATCTTGTTAGCGACATCCTGGAGCGTCGAGAACAGCTCGAACTGTTTCTTCTCATGGTTGAAGACGTCCAGCTTCTTGCGCACATCCACCTCGAGCACGTCGATGAGCGCGATTATGCCGCTGCGACGTGTGCGCTCAAACCTCAGCACCGTGTTGAGCACGTCGTAGAAGTTTGCCAGTTGACATATCGAAGCGGCTCCTGACTCGAAGCACCACCGAGATCGCAGATCAGCGGTAGCAAGTACTTGACGAGGATCGGGAAGTCGCTCGTGGTGGTCGTGGCACTCAAGTCCGAGACTGGGAATAGACCGCCCATGGGCTCAGCCATGTAGGTTTCGAAGGCGCTAAAGTCGTTGGCGCCCGTGATCGCGACGATTTGTTGATGTGGAAGGCCGTGACCTGGTCGCTTAGGAAGCGCAGCTGCAGCAGGAAGGCGTCGAGGCGCTTGCTGGTGGCGGAGTTGGCGTGCAGCACGAAGGTCGAGATGTAGTTCGCCGGGTGCGAGACCCTGGCCAGCACAGACTCGTCCAACACGTCCACAAACGACGCTCGGAAGGTCACGAGCGTCATCATGCGCGTCAGTAGGTCCCTTGGCGGCGAACTAGCTTTGTAGTTGTAGTCGAGACAATTTGTGTCCCTCTTGAAGCCTCCCATCTGGATCACGTCCGAGTGGCCCTTTGACAGGAATGGTGCCGGGAACTTCTGGTTTGCAGCGCCGTGGCAGCCAAAGAGCACGAGCTTCCCGTCGGGCGATGAGGTGTCGAAACACATCCCGAGACGCATCGAGTACGTGTACGGCGCCAGCAGGAACCCCTGCGGCTTGAGCAGGCCATCGACGTTGAACGAGCTCTGACGCCGGCCCGCGTCGCACTTGACAACAGCGACCACATCCTTGTCATCAAAGAACTCGCGGTAGTTGTTCTCGGCCGACCGGATTTGGCCGCTGGCCGTGAGTTCCCACTGCTTGTTCTTCTCGCCGTGGCACCAGAACGGGTACACGTAGTCGGCGCCCCAGGGCTGGTCGATGCAGTTGGCGTTGTCGGGTCAAGCCGCGACGTGGAGCAAGTCGGTCGCATACACGCCGCTTGGTGCCAACAGCGCGAGCGTTGCAGCGAGCGTGACCACCAACCGGAGATGCGTTAGCTGGACATTTGGCTGAGACGAACCGTCTGACTGAGTGACTAGAAGGGTGGCTTGAGGAAGGAGTCTGCTTGTGGGGGGAGCGGCCGAATTGGAGAATGAGAGGCTCGATCTCGTTTCTCACGTGCGTGAAACCGGGTGATGTTGTCAACCTTTGGCAATGGCTGGCTATCGGACAGGCTGTCGATAGAACCTGATCAACGCAGTGGCGGTACTGGCACAGCTGTACCATTGTTAATTCCCATTGGATTCCTCATCGCAAGTCGTCACCTCTCTGACTCCCTTTCGTTGGTCTTGGGGATTTTGATGCTAATCAATTGCTCGTGACGCATCTGATTCAAGAGTCCGAAAAAAATGATTACTTCAAGAAATCATTTCCCGCGAGCATTATTTTGTTAGCTTAACCTTCTTCTGCCATCTTCTGCCACCGTTCCAGGTACAGTACACTGAACATATACATGAGCCACAGTTTCCGTAGTGAAGCGAGGCACACGTACCAATATACAGCATTGAAAGGCCACAGAGAGCAACGATTAGCAGCAGTAGTGCAAGAAATAGACAGCAGCACACCTACACGCGATCCTGCGAACTTCACGTTTTCCCTATTTCATTTTTCAAAAAAAATCACACCACACTCTTCATCATCCACCACCTCTGCTTCCTCTCATGCGTCTACCTTTCGGCGCTCGGAACTCACTCATCTCGCTTCGCTTCTCTTCAGTCATATGCAGTCTTTCATTCACTTCAGATCGACGGACCGAGGATTGGACGCGAATTGCCCTGGTCCTGCTGTTGCTGCTGGGCGCTGTACGGGTACGGCTGGTTCCCGCCACTCTGGCCGTACGACTGCTGCGGCGCGGCGTTGAACGGCTGGCGGTCCTGTTGTTGCTGCTGGCCGTAGTAGTTGCGCGGGTGCGGGTTGAACGGGCCCGATTGCTTGACGGGCATGCGGATCTCCTGGTAGCCTTGGCGGCGGCCACGACGCGAGAACATGACGTAGCACGAGAGCGTCACAAGCGCGATCTCGAAGAACACGATCGCGAAGATGAAGACGGCGATGAGTAGCGACTGGTCGTTCACCCAAAGGATCATGCGCGACTCGCAGGCGCAGAGCATCGGGTGCTCGGTGAGAGCGTCACTCAGGGTGAAATTGGCGCCGGTGCACTTGAGAAAGTCGCTGCCGGGCGTGAGCTCCGACGTGCCGATGCGGCAGTTCGACTCGACGAACTTGGCGAACCAGACAAAGTCTGGGTTCTCGCATGTGGCCGCAAGCGCCTTCTTTGAGAGCGTCAGGTCAATATCGACCGTGAGGCCGCAGTGGCGGTACGCGGCCTTGAAGCGCGAGTTGATCCACTTGAGGATGCCCTGGTCACTCGTGGAGAGCACCGAGAGGTCAAAGTTGGCCTCAGCGGCCGTCACGAGCGAGCCGTGCACGTGGTACATGAAGCCCGCGAGCGAGAGCTGCGCGATGACCGAGACCGCCACGAGGATCGCGTACGGGAAGAGGAAGACCTTGCTGTCCCACTGCGCGCCGCAGCACCCGAGCAGCGCGATGAGGATGATGAGCGCGCCGCACGTGATGATTGCGCTCGTGATGCCGCCGTCCGAGAACTCGTTCACGTCCGGCAGCGACACCATGTAGCCTGCCGCATACACCCACAACACATCATCAGTATAACATTACCACTATAAGCAACACGCAGGAGGCAATGGAGCGGAGAGCTCTTACCGCCGAGCGTGACGAGCACCGAGCCAAGCAGCAGGAAGAGCACGTTCGTGAACACGAGGATGCTGCGCGAGAGCGAGCGCCACGCGTGCATGGTCATCCTGCGTCACGAGTACTTGACTGAGCTACTGATCTGCTGCTGCGCGTCTCTTGCGGTCGTGTGCGTCCGTGGCGCGCGTGAATGGAGCTCTTCGCGTCGTCTCTCTGCCTCACTCTGATGGAAGGGAGCGAACGAAAATGAGAAAGCAAAACAGATGGACTGCGTCATTGGGTAACTGAGATGCGTAACCAGGGTTACTTCTGGAAGGGGCCAGTAAATGGAGGAGGGTAGAAAGATGGCGTAGCCCGTGTCACTAACGCCATATCACTAATGTGAAACTATACGATGTCAAAATAATGTCACTAATGTGAAACGATACAGATGTTAGAGCTGCGTCACGACAGGAACCAGAATCAGATTCGAGGAGTTCATTCTTAAAGCTCAAGTGGCTCGTACAGTAGTGGCTGAGAAGCCATTGCTCCATCGCTTGGTCCTGAGGTCAAGCGGGCCAGCTTTGCGTCACGAACACGCTTGACGCAAGTGGAAAGGTCAATTTTGAGTCGCCACGTAGCCCGCGATGAGGGAACAAAGCAAAAAGAAGTGACACTGATGCAATTGACTTTTATATCCACTTATTTGTAAGATGCGCTTGCAATAATCAGAAGGAAATAAAGGAGGTTCTTCAACTTCACCTTAAGTCTTCCGCCAACCACTAAATCCGCACACGTCAGATCTGATACCGTTCTGACTTTCCTCTGAATCTCGCTTCGATCATTGGCTATCGCATTTTCTACCAATGAGATGTGTCCATTCGACAGATCTCATCAATCAAAGCAGTCGGAATAAAGTGCCGACTGCCGAAGAACATGCCGCCGATGGACGCGCCATCGCTGTCGCAGCCGCTGTCCCCCCGTGCGGCCGCAGCCGCGGCCACACATCGCAGAGCCAGCGGCGCGTGGTCTATTCCCGTGGACGAGAGCGTCGTGCGCGTGGACGACGTCAAGGCGCTCAAACAGGCTGTGCACGACGTGCGTCTCTTTATTTCCTACCTCTCATGCATTAGCTTTCTGTATTAGCGACACTGAGCTCACTCTGTACATGACAAACATGTGTGTGTGTGTGTACTACTTTGTATGTACTTGGTGTACACAGGAGATGGAGCAGATCGGATGCGGCTACTTCCAGCGCCGCACAGTCACGTACGTTTGCTTGTTTGAGTAGAGCTATTGGTAGCATGATACTTAAGTATCAACATTTATTCACCTATATGGTTACGATAGGATCCTGGGCCTCGCGAACGTTGCAGATGCAGTCGAGATCCTCGCAATCGGCTACATCCTGACTGTCTACGAGGATGCGGAGGGCAAGATCTCGCCCTGGGAGTCCAGTACGTCCCAGCCTGTGCCTTGATACTTAAGTATCAACCTGTCGATAGGAGCCTTGATATCAAACTAATTGCACTGCTGAATATTACCAGGCTTTCTGACGGCGGCGGTGTTTGCCGGCATGCTCGCGGGCGGGTTCTTTGGTGGCGTGCTGGGCGACATCTACGGCCGCAAGCCGGTGCTGCTCACGACGCTCGCGATCAACGCAACGGCGGCATTCCTCTCGGCGTTCTCGCCATCGATCTACTGGCTCATCTTCTTCCGCACGATCGCGGGGCTCGGCGTCGGCGGCGTGGTCTCGTCGCTCTTTGCGCTCTGTCTCGAGCATGTGCCTGTAAGCTCTCGCGGGCGATACGTGACAATCCTGTGCTCGTTCTGGATGGTCGGCTCCGTACTCACTGCCGGCACGGCATGGATCATGCTGGGCAATACACCCGGCGGCGAGCGGATCCTTGGCATCTCGTGGCGCTGGTTTGCTGCAATCGTCGGGCTCCCGTCGTTCGTGTGCTTCCTGTTCGCAACGTGGTACGTTCCGGAGAGCCCGCACTTCCTCGCGAGTCAGGGCAAGATCCAGGCGGTCACAGAAGTGCTGCAGTACATTCACGTCACTCAGAAGAGCTCCCGTCGTGTTCAGTTTCAGTTCACCGACCCAGAAGCGCGCCAACTAGCAGCGCAGAAGCGTCTCGCAGGCTCCTCGGATCTAGCGCCAATCGGACGTGGCAGCGTTGCACGTGCAGTGTTCGACCCTGACCGGATGCGTGGTATCGGCCGGCTGTTCCATCGTCCGCAGCTCTTTGGCACGCTGCTGCTCATGTTTTGCTCCTACTGCCTCAGCTTTGGCTCGTATGGGCTCTCGACGTGGATCGCCAAGCTCTTCCAGGCCGTCGGGCTTTCGAATCCATTCGCAAATGCGTTCATGTTTGCCGGCGCAAACCTGCCAGGCAACGTCATCAGGTGAGAAAACTGGTTGGGTCGTTTATGTCGTGGTATCCTGTTGTGTTCTGAGCAATTGTATGTGGCTCGTGTGTCTTGTGATCCAAATCAGCTTGTACCTCATCGATATCGTTGGACGCAAAGAGCTGCTGTCTGCCGCGTTCTTTGCCGCCGCGACGTGCACTTTGCTCTTCGCATTCAACGTTGAGGGATCCGCTACCATCGTCGTGCTCGTTTCGTGTCTTTTCAATGCCTGCACGACTGCAGCGTGGAATGCGGTACGAGCTATTCTTTTGCCGATACTTTTGACATCAAAGCATTTTATTGGCTAACCTCCTCTACCGCATGGATGAATGTATGGACAGTTCGGTGTGCTCTCGGCTGAGACTTTCCCGCTGGAAGTGCGCACGACTGGCATATCGCTAGTGAACTGCTCGGGGCGCATTGGCGCCATCTGCGCACAGTTCGTCAACGGCTTCCTCGTGGGTCCACCGGCTCACATTGAAGCGCTTCTCCTTGTGATCACGAGCGTCATGGTAGCTGGCGGCATTGCCTCGCGCAGCGTGCATCGTCCAGTGGGCTCAGGTGGTCGAGAAGACGAGAGCGGCAATCTTCAGCATGGCCACTCGTCCCCCCCTGGACGGAAGAAACTGGCCAGTGATGACGAAGCGGAGAGTCGCGTCGGCGAAGAAGGGCTGGGCAGCCATGAGATCGACGAAGTGGACGAGAGCGACCTCGAGGATGGCGGCATCCAAGAAGAGACCAAGCGTTGTCTGCGGAAAGGCGACCGCTCGACAGCGTAAAAGGCTCGACTCGACAAGAGCCTGGGGATTGGTTGGCTGGTATTGAGTGGAAGCCTCGCCTCGGCTGTCTCAATATTATTCCAGACCAGCGAAAAGACTGATCATGTATTTCAGCACGTGTTTGTTTAGTACCAGATGAAGCCGCGGTCATGCAGCACTTGCGCATGACGTCAGGATGCATGAAGTGAATCAGCTGTGCAGGTGGTGCGCGTCCATTTTGCAGAAGTATTTTTTAGTGTAAGAGTGGGATTTTTGTACTTTTAACGAAATGTATGTTGGAAATTGTATGGGCGGAGGATCGGAAATGCAGAAAATCGAAAAAAATACAGTGATGATTATCGAACCTCGGTCTCGTGGATTGATTTAAATCGAGTCCAACCTGATTGCAAAGATACTGAGTATGAGTAACACGCAAACATCTCTTCGACTTCGACATCGAACGCTACGTGCCTCACGCTAGTACTCTTTAGCATGCGAGTGTACATCCAGAACTCGTCCTTCCGCTGTGTGGTTTTTCCGATTTCACAGCCAACTTGGTTATCTGCCTTTCTTAAGATGAAGAAGAAGACCCCAACGGCTTTTATAGTAGCAGGTGTCATGTCTAGGACTCTCTGCGTTTGCACCAGCGATTGGGTATTCCACGTCTATACTGCACACACGCAACCTAAAGTTTGTACCTCGGAGACTTTCGACTAAGAGGCATCAAAGCTGATTCCAGAGTTCGCCAATGTATCACCTTTAGGAATGATTGTCACGTGCGCAGAAACCGTCCAAGTCGAAGTTGAAGGAACGGCTCTTCACAATTCGGTGGACAGCAAGCATCCTGGAGATCGCAATCTGCAAAGAACATGAGCAGCAGCGCTTCTCGATACCTACGCGTGCGTGACACGTTCCTGGACGATATAGGACTGGGTGGCGCACGTCAGCTACAGAAGTGGAGATGCGCGTTGACGTATCGGGAGCTAACAAGGAGCAAGGCTTTTCTTCTGCGGTTTCCACCGCAAAGGCGAGCGAGGAAGCTGACGACCGCTGCTTCGAATGCAATTCTCATTTCCACCACCGACTCTATATCGATATGTGCATTGGCAAGAAGCGCCTTCGTATCCACAGCTACACAGTTGGGGTGAAAATATTGACGAACACGGAAGACTTCTGCTGCTTCCGAGTGGTGTGAATCGCTCGCTCACTTTGGCTTTTGCCTGCTCAGGAGCAAGCACGACTTGGTCTCTCACTGCCCAACATCGCAATGAGCTCACGCCACCGTGAGTCCAACCCGCAGGGATTCGCGCTCCCTCAGCAGAAGACGCTGACTCGGCATCGCACAGCATCGACCATGGATCAGAGGGACATTGAGAACGAGGACCAACGCCGTCGCCGCCACAGTCGCCAGCGACCTCAGCAACTCAACCCGCACCAGGAGCGTCGACGTCGAGACTCCATGGCAGCAGCACGGGAGCGTCACAGCATCCACCTCGAGAGCGCGCCGTGGCTCGGCCAGCGCAACCAGCAGCCTCAGTCTCGGCCCCAACCCCAGCAACAAGTCCAGCGCGATGCGAGTCGCCCATGTCAACCACAGCCAGCTCCACCATTCCAGTACAAAAAGTGCCAGCCCGATGAGAGCCAAGCCACCAAGGGTAGTAGCAGTCAGTTCACTCAAGCGACGTCTCACTCAACTGCGTGTTCGAACGACTCGCTCATGTCCGATGGTACACGCACCGTGCTGTACGGCAAGGCCGTCAAGATGAATCACGCGATGGTGCGACGCGCGCACCACATGATAAAGAACATTGAGCGCAGCCGTGCACTCGCCGAGGGCTCACACCGCCGCCGGAGCATGGAGATCGACGGCTATCGCTTCGTGAGCCTGTCCCAGGGCGTCGCGATTTACGAGGACGCGACGTACATCCGACTCGAGCACAAAACCACGCGGCCGCGGCCGCGATTTGTAGGTGTCTCGGCGGTGAAAGCCACGCTGGACGAGTTCATCGACGCCTTCGGCCGCGATAGCGAGCTGGCGTTCAGCCACCTCAACCCTGACATGACCTCGTGTCGCCAGATGCACACGATCTCCGAGGAGATGGACCGCCGGATCGGCGTCAAGTGGATGGCCATGCAGCCAGCTTGGACGGGGTCTCTGGCTCGGCGCCGAGACTTTGTTGTGCTCGAGTGCGAGGAGAACTTCTCGCTCGCGACCACCACGGGCGCTGTCAACACCACCAGCAGCAAAGGTTCGCCACACAAGGAGCGCCGTGGCTGGGTGCAGATGATGCACTCGGTACAGCTGCCCTGGTGTCCACCCATGGAAAAGACGTCGAGCATCGTGCGCGGCAGCATGTACCAGACCGGCACGATCGTGCTCGAGTCTGAGGCCTCGCCCGAGTGGCTTCACGTGCTCTCTGTGGTCGAGATCGACATGAAGGGCAACATCGCGGACCGATCCCAGCGAGCGAACGCGCTGCGACGCATCGAGGGCCTCGAGGCCGTGGCCCCAACGCTCGTCAAGCAGCGGCTGCAACGCATGTCGCTGCTGCGCACCAAGCAGTTCAACGCCGCCAAGCCGGCCAAAGACTCGCACTGCTCCGTGTGTACGCAGCGCTTTGGGCTCACGAGTCTGCGGCTGCACCACTACTGCCGAAAGTGCAGTGCGAGCGTGTGTGGCCGCTGCAGCCGCAACTGGCAGATCGACCCCGCCGTCAAGAAAAAGACGCGCGTCTGCGGCCTCTGCATCATGGCAGCGTGTCCGACGAAGGGCAGCGGCAGTGCTGTTGGCGACGACGAGGTGGCGCAGGGCATCCTGTCCATGCAGCGAGCCATCAGCGTGCACATGAGTCAGCACGAGCCCCGGGAGGACAAGGAGAGTCTCGAGTCCGCGCCGCAGAATCCCAGCCGCACCAGCAGCATGCAGCTGCCAGTAGCACCGTCATCTCAGCCCCGCATCAGCCGATACTTTGACCTCCCCATGGACGCCCGGGAGCTGGGCCGCTGCTCCGAGGACGACGAGAGCGACAGTGAAGACACGATCTACGCATTCAGCGAGCGCGGCAAGCCTTTTGTTCCCGCACACGGAGGGCTGGACGACAGTAATGATAGCGGCCACAGCGTCTTCCAAGGCCGGCGCAGCGGCGCAAGTCGCATCTCGCGGTCGTCTCGCAGCACAGTCGCCGAGGAAGACGAAGACGAAGAGGACTATGAGGGCCGACACAGTGGCAGGCAAACGCGTGCCAAGTCCGCAGCGTACAGGAAGATGCTACCTGAGGACGAGATTCACTTGTAAGTTGAGATACAAGCAAGTTGAAGTTGCATATGAACCACGCAGAATGTAGCTATCTCCGGTCAAAAGAGCTATTGGAATATTTATCTCACCCAGTGTCTGTTCATTCAAATCCTCTTTATTTAAGTGTAGTTGGACATTCACATACAATTGTTTAAGTCTATATAGCACTTCAGCATAACTAAACCTCTCTAGAGCTAAAAACCTCCATCACACCACTAGTGGTAAATTTACATACACAAGAAGAAGAAACAGCTCGATGAGCTCGTCGCCGCCGCTGGAGTTCGTGGTGCCGTTCTGCACGACCGCCGAGCTCGCGCGCGTGTCGCTGCTGGACCGCGAGCACGCGCGCGTATGTGAGGGCGAGTGGCGCCAGCGCGTGCTCGCGCGGTTCGGCGCGCCACGCTTCCGCACGCTCGCGTGGCGCAAGTGCTTCCAGCTGCGTGCGCACCTGGCGCGCAAGGTCGTGGATGCCGTGTCCGCGCGCGTGTACCTCATGAATGGGCGCGGCGAGACGCACTTCTTCGCGATACCGGGAGCCAAGGCGCTCATGTGCTCGCGCGAGCGCGCGGTCGTGTACAACCGCTGCGAGCGCATGTTCGACCTCTCGCTGCGCATCAACCGGTCGATCCAGGAGATCTCGGCTCTCATCGGCATGGTCTCGGTGGACGAGGCGCGCGGGCTGCTCAACGAACACATCAACCTCATGGCGTCTGTGGCAAGTCTGCGCGGCTCGCTGCTCTTCGAGAGCGAGCTCTTCCAGGCCTTCCCGGCGCCCGTGCTCTTGGATGCGAACGCGCTCTTGAGGGGGACGTTTACGTTCCCGAGCGCGGACTTTGTCGAGGGCACCTCAACGCTCATGATGCAGGTCTGGGCGTCGATCGACGGACTGATCTACCGCCCACTGGCGCCACCGACCGTGCTCGAGCCGTCGTCGGTCTTGCTGTTACCAGGCGAGACAGGAGCTATTCGTGCTGAGGTGAACGCTGAGCTTGAAGATGATGCGGACTTGGCCGGAGAAAATGATGAAATTGGTGGCGACAACCAAGTCCCCGAGGTAATACCGACCACAAGAGCGACGCCTGTGAAGGACTACAACGCGGTCAAGCTGCACGATCTCTCGGGCATGACGATCCACATCGACGACAACACGCTGCGCTACCGCCTGGACGCGCGCGAGATGTGCGTCAACGCGCTCGTGAGCAACACGTACCTGCTGTATCTGTTCAACCCGCTTAACTTCCGGCCGCTCGACTGGACGTTCAATGCCGTCGTGCACGTCAACAATGTTGCGTACGAACTGCCCGTGCAGCGCGAGGGCGTGTTCCTCAACACGTCGTCGCACGCGCTGCGGGTGTTCCTGTCCTACGGCAAGATCCCGGAAGGAGAGAATGATGATGACGGTGCCTCGTCGTCATCGAGCAACAGACCGCGTGGTGGAGAGGACAGCGAGCCACTGGACATCCCGTACGAGACCACTGCACCTGGTGACAACTCCAGCCAAGTGCTGATCTGCTTTCGACTCACGGCGACAAATCGTATCTCCAAGGAGATCCGCGAGATTGCATCCAAGACGTCCAGTCTCTCGGCCAAGAACTTCGATGATGAGACTTGTGAAACTGGTGGAGTTCGCGTGGCACCAGTCTCATCAGCGGTCGGGGCTGAGGCCACTGATAGTGAAAATGAAGACGTGGGGAAGCCGACAGACGCCGCATCGTTGGAGTCAACTGAGCGCCATGTGCACCTGCCCTTCGACGCAATGATTTGCTACAGCTTTTCGCCTTGCAGCCTTCAGTACGTCGAGTTCGCGATCGGCTTTGAGCCACTTATGCACCAGCTGGGCGTCTCCACGTTCCTCCCAGAGCCACCAGCGTTGCCCGTGAGCGCCTAAAGAAGCGCAGACAAGCGAGCTCAGCCGACAACCAGAGAGACCTACCAGCCACCACACCACAGTTTCGTATATTATAACAAAACCCGCACTACAATGCCCGAAGAATACCAAGACACAGTAAGAAACAAACAAACCATATCCTGTATTTAAGAAAGCACAGCGCACCTTCGACGACCACGACTTGACTCGCTAGTCCCGCTTCTTGGCGTTCTGACCCACGTTTCGCTTGCCCAACAGAGTCCACACCAGCATCCCTAATGCTAGCACCACACCAAGGGCTCCCACTGGAAAGCCCCAGTGCCGCTGAAGCTTCTTCCACCTGCGCTGCACGATGCGCACGAAGATCGGCGGCGGGAAGTAAGGCTGCTTGGGCGGCGTGCGCTCCGGGTGGCATGTGTCGAACTCTAGCAGCGGACCGGCTGTGCTCATGCTCATGCCCCGGTAGTAAACGCACGGAACGCTCTTCCCGTCGTCTGTAATATCCAGCAGCCCATACTGTCCCGTGCCAGCGACGACTCCGTGGCTGTAGGGCCCGCCCTTGATCGACCCGGGTCGGCCCAGGGCCGCGGCGTGCAGAGTCGTGAGGTTCCCAGGACTGTGCGAGCCGTCATCGACCGCGAGCATGTGCGCGTCTCCACTCACGATGACGATGGGCACCCACTTGTTGAGGTTGTGGCCCTTCATGTAGTTGACGAGCTCTTTCTGCTCGTGCTGGAAGTAGCCCCACTTGCGCTCGTCATCGTTCCAGGGCATAGTGCTGCACCATATGATGAGTCCAACGCCTGGATCCTCTGTCGCGCGCACAAGCTCCTGCTTGAACCATTTCTTCTGCTTGGCGCCCAGCACAGTCTTAGACGGCGCGTCCGGCGCCAGGTTCGGCGTGCGCTGTGAGCGCAGGTCGGTCAGCAGGAAGCGTACGCGACCGATCGTGAACGCCTGGTAGATCGCGCTCTCTGGGTCGTCATCGCCGCCCTGGAGCGCGTAGTGCGGGACGAATTCACGGTACGCCTGAAGCGCCGCGACGCGGCCCGGAGCCGTCTTGTCGCTGTTGTCCGGGCCGTAGTCGTGGTCGTCCCACATGTACGCGAACGGCAGGTCCATCGCGAGCATCGCACGGCCCGCCGGGGACGCAAACATCGAGTCGTAGGCGCTGCGGAACTGCGACACGTCGTTCTCGACCAGGTTGTGGTAGTGTAGATCCCCCATGTGCAAGAACAGGAGCGGGTCGTGCGCAGCGATCTCGCGAAATACCTATACAGACAGCAACACATCAATAGATAAGTTCCACCTCCATACATGACACATACAACACACAATACAGTACCTGTGGGTCTGAGTCCTCGTCCGCGCAGGACGAGAATGCGACGCGGAAGTTGAGCGGCGCGCCTTCTTCGTCGGGCGTCTTGAACGCACCGTGCCGCACGATGGCGTCATCTCGGATCAGACTCAGCTCGTAGCGGTACGTGCGTCCGGCATGGAGCGTCTCGAGCACGTCGCAGGCCTTGACGGTGGGCGCGCCTGTGCTGTGGCACATGGCGATCGCCGAGTGCGGCCGCTCGCCCGGCTCGAGCGCGGGATGTGCGCGCAGAATGAACGCGCGGTCGCCGCACGCGTGGCCCTCGCGCAGCCCCAGCCGGAACGACACCGAGTGCGACGACAGTGCGCCGCTCCAGAGCCAGCGCACGTCTGCGGCAGAGCACTCTGCAGAGGAAGAGGCGGCCATGAGTCCATGGAGCAGCACCAGCGCGAGCGACACCAGCAGCCGCATTTTGATTTATGAGATCTTCGTGTTGCGTTTGAATAAAATAGGTAGATTTTCTTGAAACAAGAAACGTTGGAACGTAATTAGTAGTAAATACGTATTTGGCAGGATGGTCTTAAACTCTGCTTACGGTCCGGTAATTCATCGGGCAACCGCCTAAAACACCAGCGTCAATTGATATGATGCGCCTGACAGCGGACACGCTAGTCACTCTGGCGACTCTCGTCTTAGTTCTCTCTCTCACACTTGCTCGTTAGCAGGAAAGCATGCGTGCACTCTCCGAGAAGAGTCGAGAGAGCGAACTCTGGACCTGAAACCAATTACCAGCAGGCTCAACGGTTAGTTCTTCTGCTGGAAACCCCACCATGACTGCTCGGCAACAAATATCACAACACGTACGGATTTCATCTCCGGCTCGAGAACACACTGTTGCAGATGCGCGTGGAACTGGAAGACACTCTCGAGCGACGCGGTCATCACCGCTAGCTTCCTGCGCAGGCGGTAGAACTACAGTAATAACCGATACCAGCAGTGGTGGTTAGTCACGCCAGCTCAGGTCCTCTCGCTCATACCGGTTATCTCTCACCTCCTGCTTGTGCTGCAACAACACTTGCACATCCCCGGCAGTGGATGATGCGCTGGGCTTCTTTTGCTGTACCTCCGCAAACTACGTACACCAATAGAAACAGAACCATCAGCGTTTTCCAGTGATAATATCGAGAAGCTTAGGGCTCGAAACCCACCTCACGACGTGCGATCTCCACGTCGAGCTTGAGTTTCTCGCGTTCTCGCATTTTCTCCTGTACACACGAGCGACAATTCTCTATCAGTGCCTGTAGATCGTGAAGCCATCGAGCCTAGGCGATATAAATCAGGTCGTACCTGGAACTGCTGCAGCTGGGCTTTCTTCGTGGCAGTCTGGACTGCGGCCTCAGCGTCAAACGTGCTCTACAAGTCACACATTTTCCATATAAACAATCAATCAAGTCACACACTCGAACGGTGATGACAGTTCTCACCATGCAGTCGTCCATGATGCTGGCCAGGTGCTCAAACGCGTTGCGCAGGTCGTTGCTGCTCTTGCGTCTGATGGGCTTGAGCACGTCCGGCGCGAGCGCTCTGTTCACCATCTCCTTCGCAGCGACGCTCAGCTCCCAGAGCGCGCTTCGAATCTGCTGTCGGTGCTCGATACTGTCGTCGATCTGCTTGCAGAGCACATCGCAGCCGGTCTTCAGGCGCTCGTAGCGAGCATCACCCTTTGCGTGCAGCGTCGAGGACGACGACGCCACACGACCCAAGAACTTCATCTTCTTGCGCAACAGGAAGCGCACGAGCACGCCCTTCTCCTTGCGCACTGCGTCATGCTCTAACGCGCCATCGCTGACACGACTAGAGCTGATGTTACGATAATACTGCTCCTCGGCATCGTGCTGCTCTAGCGCGAGGTCGACTTGGTTGTGCGCCGCATCCAAGAGGCGTTCGATCTGAGATTCACTCTTCGCAAGCCGCGCCGTCGTCCGAAAGCTCGACAGACTCTGCATCGCGGCCTCTCCTGGCATAGGGACATCGTCAGCAGTCGGCGGCGGCGCCATCTTCGAAGCGGCGACTTCCATCCTGGCGTCCTCGGTGTTCTTTCTCGTCGTTCTTCGGTGATGGAGTGACGAAATACCAATGTGAGCCAGCCAAAGTCACGCACACACAATTCGAATAAGAAATGCTGCTCCGAGAAAGACACACTCAGGAAGAAAGTGTTATCTTCCAGACTGGTTAACGAGAAAGTGCATATTTCAATCGGCACACACACAACAAAGCCAACCGAGCGTACTAACACAGCACAGTACCTCACACACCTCTGCGATCGAAGCGGTTAACTGCCATACTCACTCAAGAAGGCGAACTTGGTCTCGACCGTCTCGACCGGAAGATGCAGCTGCTGCGCGAGCGCCTTGATACGTTCTCGATTTGAAATCTGCTGGAAGAGCGAGCCACCATCGGGTCCGCCTGCCGCTGTAGGTGATAGCAAAGTATCGGCGTGATTCAGACACCACGTGCGCACCTGGCCTGCCATATGATCGAGCTCCTTCATGCTCTTTTCAGTATCACTCGTCGCTCCATGTACCATAGCAAAGCTGCTATCTGCTCCTGGCTGCTGTCCAGGTGAGTAGTTCTCCTTGATGAACGCGTGTTCAAGGAGTCGCACGGCCGGTGGGCGGTACATTGGGTTCTTCTGCAGACACAAGTCGATAAACTCGCACAGCGCGGGCGAGAAGTGATCGCCAAAATCTGCGAGCCTGGGCGACGGCTGCTCCTGCACGGCGTGCACGACGCCCCAGTAGCCCTCTTTCGACTGCACAGGCAGTTTTCCGATCGCAAGCGCCATGATCGCGAGTCCGAACGACCAAATGTCTGATGGGTACGAGTACATCCCGCCGCTGATGCGCTCGGGGGCCATGTACCTGTAGAGCAATATAGGTTAATCGGCTATTCCACAAACTTGAATACGACAACAACGTGGTTGCGAGCTTACAGTAGAGTGCCAGTAAACGTCGTGGCCTTGGCGAGCGTGCTTTCGAGATCTCGTGAGATCCCAAAGTCGGAAATCTGCAACACAGACAAACACAATGTCAGTCCAGCCATTTTCGACTTTTTTTTAAAAAACAATTTTGGGCTAAACAAACCTTAACTTGGCCCTGATTGTTGATGAGCATGTTGCTGAGCTTGATATCTCGATGCAGCTGGTGGTGCTCGTGCAGGAACGCGAGCCCCTTGAGCACGCAATACGCCATGCTCGCGAGCTCCTGCTCTGAGACGCGCCGTCCGGACTGGAGGTGGTCCTCCAGCGAGCCTTGGTCCATGAACTCGAGCACGATCGACACGGAACCGATCTCCGGGTTCGTGTACGCGTCGTAGAAGACCACAAGCTCATCGCACGCGGCCTTGCTGGTCGTGTCGTTGATCGCAACAAAGTTCACGTAGAGCGACCGGAGCTCGCGCACCATCTGATGGCGCTTCTTCTGGTCGTACACGCGAATGACCTGCGGTCGTTCATTGCACGTTGAGTCATTAGATCAGGGAGCCAGACAACATTTGAAGCTAAGTACGTACTTTGACTGCGAGCAACTGAAACGTTGGCATGTATAGTGCCTTGTACACTTTCCCACCTGCACCGTGGCCCAGCTCATTTAGGATAACGAGGTACTCGCGTGTGCCCATCGCGGCTTTCTTGGACGCGTGCTGGTGCGGAAACGGCACATTCGCGATCCCGTGGGTCTACAAAATTATAAATGGGTTCAGTCAGTATGCTCCAGTTAGCTCAACTCAACATAGATGAACGTAAGGTACGTTGATCTCAAAGCCCTGGGTCTGCAGCCGGCCTTCAGCCGAGAAATCGAAAGACGCCTCGACCGACCGCTCCTCCTTCTTGACCTGCATGATGTCGAGGTCAAGGCCGCCGACGAGCGCCTGGCGGTTCGCGCGCAGGTCAGCTCGTCCAGTCGATCGCGTCTCCAGCCGCGGCGCTTGACTGAGCTGCTGTAGCTGAAATTGGTTGTCGTCACGCGATACTGCGACCGCAGACGTGAGCAGCGCGTGATCGGCGACGTCGATGCGCAGCTGACTAGGTACAAATGACAGCCCGCTCGGCTTTCGCTTAGGCTCATCGACAGTGCTGATACTGAGCAGCGAGTTGGATTTCTCGGGGGTCGACGACGATGATGATGTGGGCGAGAGCATGGACCGACGGCGGTTGATGCGGCCACGGAGCTGCTCGTCCGCCTGGCCGTGGACGATCCGTGAGCGTAGCGCCGTCACGGGTGAGAAGTTGGGCTCGGAGGACGTGGACGAGGACGACAGAGGCGCCGACGCAGCAGAGGCCGGCGACGTGTTCACGTTCACGCGGAGGTTCATGCCCAGGCGCCGCGCCGCATTGGGCTGCAGCTGCTGTTGTACTGTGTGCAGCTCTGTCGACGCACTCACCATCATCACGTTTTTCATAGGCGTACTCAATATTCGTTGCTTTGGGTTGGAGTGCAAAGCAGAGCCCCCATCACTCTGCTCGGCCTTGAGCTTCTGGATCTCGCGCAGCAGCTTCTTTTTGTGGCTTCGCGACGCGCTTGAGTGGGTCTCGAGGAACTCTTCCACACGACTCGAGAGCAAGAACGCGCCGTTGACGCTGTGGGCCATGATCTCCGCGACGAAGAGCTCCAAATCGTGGTCTCGCAGCCAAACGCTCACCTGATCCACGCTCCACATCATCACACTACCACCATCACTTTGCTCCTCTTGCGGCTGGACTGTACCACTTCGAGAACAATCACCATCACCAGAAGCAGCGTTTGCTACAGGCGTACGCTGGTGGAATAAAAGCTTGCCCTTTCGGTGGCGGTGCGCATCGCAGGAGACGCAGTACGCGAGCCCGCAGTCGTCGCACAGGACGCGCGCGCGCTGCTCTTCGCACTCGTCGCAGCTCACGGGCGACGCCGCCGCATCACGCGTGGTGGATGCATTCGAGCGCATGAGCGCGTTCATGCCCACGACCGAGCCGTAGAGACATGTGTCGCCGCCGTTGGTGCCGCTGCGCCGCGGAGCGTCCATGGCTTCTTCGGTTCTGCTTGAAGAAGTCGGTTGTGTGGCTTTTGGGGAAGATTTTTTTGGGGGAGTCACAAATCACAAAATACTCCGCACAAAAGTACAGCTGCACAAAATGAGATTATTTACTCTACACAGAATTACTTGCTCGGCAACGTCGGGATAAGGAATTGCACGATGCTGTTTCTATTGCTAACCTTGCTCTTTGTATCAGTAAATTAGAATGTTTTACTCGACTTTCGCTGTGTGGGAAACCCAATTTCGGCCGGGGAATCTCATCCGGGACTTGCTAATAGAGAGCTTTTGCACAGTCGTGAACGAGTGAAACTAACGAGCTGGCCCAAGCCGTGTTTTGCCAGTTTGTTTAGGGCTACTATGTGATGCACTCGGCTCGTGTGTGCTTTGCAATTTGGCATTTGACCTCACTCCTCATACGTGGCACCATGGACCGTGACGACCTGGAACATCTGCTCTGTCTGGCTATCATACACAACGTGTGGATATGATGGCATTGATAGCGCAGGCGCTTCTCGTTACGCCACATCGACACTGCATTCAATATGTGATACTTGACGTGCATACGTATAATGACACGAAGTGTAGGGCTCTCTTTCGCTTCACAAGGCAAAAGCTTTCGGCTTTGGTCTTGTGTCGGCGTCTTCCTCGGAAGATAACGACGAGCGAGAGAGAGTTACCTGCAGCCGCAAGGAGAGTGTGGGCATTCTGTTTCGACGCTTGGCGGTATTCGACTGCTGGTTCGACTTCATGCCCATATTCGAACGCTCGCCAAGCGCTATGAGCAATAGATTTCACTATCTGATTGATCACTTTGTGCTGTATTTGAGAAAGTAACGTATTTAGACAACAACAGGATCACAAAGAACCTCCCTCACTACAGGAGGGCCATTAGTGACAAGGTAGTTGAGATTGACAATGTATAGGGTTTTATTGATGGTACTGTGCGTGGATGCTGCCGCCCAACCGGTGGAACAGAGCAGCGGTCACTCTAGAGCGGACACAAGCGCAGATATGCAGTGAAATTCCAGAGCGTCGTCCCTCTCAACGGGTTTATTGTTCACATCTTCGAACCAGTCGAAGGCAGACGCCATAATCTCATGAGCCTTCGCCGCTCAAAGCTCTCGCAGCATCTTGCTCAAGATGCCTGCTTCCATGGCTAAATCATTTATGGAGATCCGGCGTACGGCCGTACTGACGGGTTTGCTGCTCCATACGCCGGAAACGTCACACAAAGTCAAGGGCTCATCAACAGGAACATGAGTTATGTGCGAGTATATTTGGAGTGGTTGTATGGCAGAACCGAATTTTCTGTGAAGAGCGCAAGCGACAGAAAACATCCACACGAGTGGACAATCGGGCAGGTACGGTGAGCACTGTCATTGGACAAAAGCAGGCTTTTAGCCGACTTTTAGCCAATCAAGTGCGACCGTTCACCAATGGCTGGTAAGACGCCCAACGAGAAGGGCGGCACGGCGGCACAGCACGAGCGCGGCGACGGCGCGGCGAGTGGAGGCAATGCGAGGCCAGAAACGACGACGGAAGGAGAATGGACAACAGTGAGCCACAAAGGGAAGCGAGCTGCGAAGACCGCGCAACCTGGCGTAAAACAGGTGCATCAACGTAAGCATTCCCAGCCACGGCCATCGACAGGTGAGAAGCAACAAAGGGC
>JAASFV010000355.1:0-25246 GCA_023334015.1 Globisporangium paddicum
ATAGAACCGTTATAACACGGTTCTCTGCTGTTGCCATTGTTACTGTGCTGCGAATGGTATTTCACGTAAACCTTGTGGGGCGGTCGATCGATGTAGTCCGAGTGCGGCGATGTGCTTCTCTTTCTCGCACAGCCGCCTCCATCTCGTCCTCTGTCACCATCATCCATCACTCCTGACTCGTAGCTGTTGCTACGGTCGCTTTCATTTTTGCGAAACCTGTACGCCGGCGTCGCTCGCATATTCGCATACGCGGTGCGGAATATGCGCTCTCGGCTTGGGTCGCCACGCAGGTCCTTGAGAATCACGTTCCTTCCGCGCAGCCACTTGTGCAATTCCACTTCATACTCTTGCTCACTCTCACCCGGCTCGAGCGGCACGGGGATCGGCATCAGCTCACCGTCCTTCAGCACTTGGAGCTTGAGCTTGAGCTTACGGATGCGCGTGAACTCGTGCAGCGGCAGGACTTTCTTGCGCATTAGCTTGTCGCGATGACGGTCTCCCGTCTCGCCGTTCACAACCGAGCCACCATTGCTTGACGCATCGTCACGAGCTCGTGGCGGCAGCGTCACATGCAGCGGCGGGTGCTGCAAATGCGCTGGCGACTCGTGCGCATACTGCTGCTGCTGGTAGTGGTGGTAAGGCGGAGGAATATCATCGATACGGGTCGGCTGCGAGTGCACTGGTGACTCGTGCGGATAAGGCAGGGGATATACGTGGTGACTCAGCTGCTCGTGCTCGTGCAGTGGGCGAAGCCGCGGGTCGCGCGGCGGACTCCGAGACCGAGGATCGCGCAATGGACTGCGCGGCCGAAGAAGATCGTGCGACGGACTTCGGCTCACGCGCGAGTCTCTCGGTGAGCTGCGCGCACGCGCGTGAGGCTGACGCTCGTCCCAGCGTGGCGGCGGCGCGTTGCGGTCCCATGGCGCGCGCTCCATCGTTCGTGGCTTTCCTTTCTGCTGCTGCTGAGTTGATTGGTGAATGAGTTTGCCGCTTTCGCTTGAAAAAACCCTGTTTATCTTATTTTGGACGTGACAGTAGGAGTTGGATTCGACATGTGTATACAATTGGCAAGTGTAGAAAGGATTCTATTGCGTCAGAAATTGGATTCGCTATAATGTTTTAGCAGGAGGTGGCGCCACGACTGAGCATGAGGCTGCTTGCTCTACTGCTGCTCGTGGTTCTTGAGGTACGTGTAGAGCAGCTGGACACCAAAGCCTGTGGCACCCTTGGGGAAGTACGACTGGGGCGCGCTGTAGTTGGACGGACCTGCAGTAGTCGGCAAGCAAACACAAGCAAGCTGAGGTGAGTGCCTAGGTTCTCCTCCAACTAGTTCACAAGGTTTGTTTGCTTGTAAGGAACGCACCAGCAATGTCGATGTGGGCCCACTCCACGTCCTTGTCGATGAACTGCTTGAGGAAGGCCGCGGCCGTGCAAGCGCCGCCGTAGCGGCTCTTTCCCGTGCTGCGCGAGTCCGACTGCGAGCCCTTGAGCTCGACCGAGTGCTCCGGGAGGATCGGCAAACGCCAGCAGCGCTCGTACGAGATTGTGCCCGACTCCTGGAGCTTGGCGGCGAGGTCGTCCGAGTTCGAGAAGACGCCAGCGCAGTGCTCACCGAGGGCAACTACAGTCCAAGCAAGCATAGTTGGTTATAACACGGTAAAAGTTGACATGTGGAAGGTTCACGTACCGATGCAGGCGCCAGTGAGCGTCGCAACGTCAATCACCTTCTTCGGCTTGTAGTGCTGCTGCACATACGAGAGCGTGTCGCCCAGCACAAGCCGCCCCTCGGCATCCGTGTTGTTGTTCTCCACCGTGATACCCTGTTCACACAGAAATACACATGCGAGTGTTACAATACCACTCGCCACATCACCTTACAGCAATCATTTAATTTGCCACACACCTTGTGGGACTTGACGATGGTGTGCGGCTTTACGGCTTTGGAGCCGATCGCGTTCTCCGCCATCGCGAGCGCGCACACGATGTTCACCTTGAGTCCGAGACGGGACGCCGCTCGCACAGCGCCGAGTACCGCCGCCGAGCCGCACATGTCGGTGTGCATGTCTTCAATGAACCCGCTGGGCTTGAGGTTCAGGCCGCCAGTGTCGAACGTGATGCCCTTGCCGACCAGTGCGATCTTCTCGTCCGAGGCCGGGTTGCCGCGGTACTCGAGGATCACAAGGCGCGGCGGGCACGTGGCCGCCTGGCCGACGCTCAGGAACATGTTCATGTTTTCCTGAGCGAGCTCGTCGCGCTGCAGCACGCGCACCGACATGTTGGGCAGGTCGGCGGACGCGCGCGCCACTTGCTCCATGAACGCCGGGTCCATCACGTCCGAGCGCTCGTTGCCGAGGTTGCGCGCAAAGATCGTCTCCTCGCCGACTGTGATCTGCTCCGTCACGTTCTAAGTTATTGAAGCAAACAGCATACGTTAGGCACCGGGCAAGACGACGAGCTAAGTCGTTAGAGAGGCATTACCTGCTGGAATTCCGCACCAGCCTGCAGGAAGATCTTCTCGAGCGGCAGCTTGAGCTTGTCTTCGCCACTCTCGTCCTTCTCGGCAGTCAGGTACTTGTCGAACTGGTAGTTCGAGAGGATCGACGCCTACATTTGGTTGCCAGTACCACAACAAACCACATAATCAGACTCTAAGAGTTCCTCAGCACAGCCAAATGATAAGAGATACGACAGCGTACCTGCGAGAAGAGCTCAACGACGCGCTCCTGCTTGATCTTGGAGTCCTTGAGTTCAGGCACATGCAGCACGACGTCCTTGGCGCGCTTGGCCTTGAGCGCACTCAGTGCGCCGTGCGTGGCGTTGCGCAGCACGTCCTCATCCACCTTCTCGGCCGCGCCGAGTCCAACGAGGAGGACGCGCTCGCTGGCGTACTTGTCGTCGTCCGAGCTCGAGTATAGATAGATTTTCTCCTGCGGCTTCGCGTGGAAGTCGTGAAGCGCGTGCTTGGAGACTGGGAACGGCAGCGACGTGGCTGGGAGGTCCACGCCGCCAGCGGCCGACTTGGCCACGAAGATCACGCGCGTCGTCGACGGCAGTGACGTCGCGTCCTGCTGCTGCAGCAGCACCACCTGGCCCTGCACACGTTGCTGCACGAGACGGTGCGCCGCGTCAGCGCTGAAGAAGCGCGCGCGGGTGGAGGTGCGGAGAGCCGCGTGTAGCGAGCGCGTGGTCGGCATGTTGAACGTCGGCAAAATGGCCAAAAATGGATCGTGAGGCGGTCAAGTAATATGCAAAAGCGATCCCGAAAGAGTGACTCACACAACATTGCTGTCTCAATGTCACTAATTAACTCTTGCATGAAACGAATATGGCGCGAAAGTTCACTTTCACATGGTCTGCAATGGCAACACTCGATGAGGCCACGAGCGCGACGGCGACTTCGCGTGCAGCGCTTGACCAGCAGCCCAGCGACGGCCGGCAGCAGCAGCTGCTCTTCTCGCTGCAGTTCTTCCTCAGCAGCGTCGACCTGCGATTGCCCCAAACGACGCGCAATAGCAGCAGCAAGCGGCTGCAAGAAGGCGCGGTTGCGGGCTTCCTGGTCGGTTTCCAGCTGCTCCAGTACGAGATCGTGCTCTTCGACGCCGTGGCGGTGTCCACCAGTGGACGTGGTGGCGGCGATGATGCTATCGCTGACATAGCTGAAGCCACGACGAGCTTTAACGGCGGCTCGGAAAGCGTTCTTCTTAAGCTCCAGCATGGCAAGTCGTGTCTCTTTGAAGCCGACACGGACCACTTGGCGCTCGAACTGCAGCGCGAGTGCGACGCCCCTCTCGCGTTGTTAATTATGCAGCAGGAGCACGGGAAAGCGCGGCTTGTGGCCTTCGCGAGCGTGCCCATCGAGCTCCATGTCGGCTTGATCAACGCTCCTAACGCCAGTGGAGTCCACGGTGCGTCGATAAACCAAGAGATGCGCTTTCGCATATGCGAATGGGCGAGTAGCAATGGGATATGGAAGCTACGGGATCACTGCAATCGAGTGGTCGGCGTCGCGACGGGGGCAGCGACACTCTCGTGTCTCGGGCGAACTCTCGCGCCGCACATTGTGAACGCCATCGGACTCCAGGTGGACAAGGCCGAGCTTCCTGTACCAGATGATGGAGATATGGCAAGGTCACTCCGATCGAAGGTGTCGGTGCAAGATTCCAACTCGCCTGGCGGTTTGATTGAGAGCTCAGGTACCGCCGACAGCAAGAAGAGAGAGTCGACTGAGAAATCAAATACGATAGCGACCGTGGAGCAAAGCAAGAATGCCAGTGCTGATGCTCTAAGTGCAACGCTCGGAAGTGAACCTGTCGCTGCTTCAAAGGCGGACATGGCTGTTCAATGCGACCTAGATTTGGTCTTCGGGTCTGAGGATGCTCAGAGAATTCAGACATCTCCGAGAGCAGCTTCACAGAGAAATTGTCTGGTGTATCCTGCGATTCGCATCGATTCGGTGAAGAAACATGCCTGCTCAAGCAGTCATCAGCTGAGTCCGTCGCCAGTCAAGACTCGTTCACCACGTATACACCATCCAGTCCACCATGACAGCCGACATGCAGATCCGCGAAAGAGTTCGAGCCGCCATCACCATCCCACTGAGCCAGACAGCAGTCTCTTTTTCCGCGAGCTGCCACCTCCGCTCTTCTTCCAGAAGCCCAAGCAGCAGCAGCCAAAGAAGAAGAGATGACGTCCATCCAGTCTTCCAACACAAATCTTCACTCAGCCAGCACGAGTGTGAACTCAAAGTGAGTGAGCTTCATGAACATCATCACTTCTGAGAGAAGAAAAATGTTGGAGTGGTTTCAGTTCGATGGTATCCAGGCAAGCAGTGGTGGTGGTAAATACTTTGCGTAATTACCAAGTGGCGAGCAAGCAGACGCGCGACGACTCTTCGCGTCCCATACTTGAAAAAGATCTCACTCTCCGATTTCTCTGAGCCTGGGTGAATGGCAACGCAGCACAAGCAGACGGAGAAGATTGCTATACAGATTCAGGTGTAAGCTGACGAGAGAAAACGCACCAAAGGAGCCATGGCAGACGCGCGCCAGGTGCTCAAGGAGGGATTTCTCAAGAAACGCAGTCGCAATGCCTTCCCCGCGGCGCGCAAGTGGCAGCGGCGGTACTTTAAACTCTACGCGAACGAGCTGGTGTACTGTCTGAGCCCCGTGGAGCCGGCGGTGCGTCGCCGCGTGCCACTGGGCCACGACTCAGAGGTCCAGCTGACGAACGACGAGGGCTACGCGCTGTGTTTTGTCGTCAAAGCGTTCCCGGCCGCCGACAAGTTCTATCTCCAGGCCGAGAGCGAGCTGGAGAAAGATGAGTGGAGCGACGCGATCTTTAACGCCGCGAGGACGCTGGAGAACGTCGCTCCTGTGCCGCCACCGTCGCCGACTCGTGGACCAGCGCCGGCGTATCCAGCAAGCATGAAGCGACCCGAATCGCCCAAGCGCGTGCTTCTCCACCTGTTGGTTCAGAGTGCGAGGAACCTCCGGTCGGCGGATTTCAATGGGAAAAGCGACCCATACTGCGTCGTGAACCTCGTGGGCAAGAACGGTGAGCTTATCCGCAGCGAGGAGGTAAAGACCGACTATGTCACGAGCAACCTGAGCCCGGAGTGGAACTCGAGGTTCACGCTTGGCAACGCTGTTGATCTGCACGGCGTCGATGCGCTCCAGTTCGACCTCTGGGACCACGACCACTTCTCTCGAGACACGTCGCTGGGCTTTGTGCGTGTGCCGCTGTCGAGCTTCGATATGTCGCCAGCGAGTACCGCGCAGTCCGAGGTGATCGACACGTGGTATCGAATCGAACCACCGCAGAGAGCGACGACGTCACCGCGTCATGCAGCGTCCGAGAAGGCCATGCTCAAGGACTATGGCGAGCTGCACTTGGTCATGAACGTCACAGGGCCCAACCTGGTCAACTTTTTCCAGAGTCTGCATCGCGCCCTCGGCCCGCGCAGTCGCATTGTGAACGAAGGCGTGGAGCACTCGGACAACCGCTTGGAGCTGACGGTGCTGGCGGCGAAAGACCTCATCAGCGCGGATTTCAACAACTCTTCGGACCCGTTCTGCGAGTTCACGCTCCTGGACGCCCACGGCAAACCCATCCGAGGCGAGGCGTTCACCACGAGCATTAAATATAAGACGCGCAACCCGACGTGGGACAAAGAGCACCACATCTTTGGCATGCTCTCGTCGATCGACCAGGCGGCGAAGCTCAAGGTGCGCGTCATGGACTGGGACAGGCACAGCAAGAACGACCCGCTTGGCTGTGCGGTCATCGATTTGGACGAAATTTCCGTGTCCAACGCGGCCGTGTGGTACGAGCTCCAGCCGGAGGCTGGCATGGCGATTCGAGAGAACTTGGGCTCGGTTCAGCTGAAGCTCGCTCTCTTTGGTGAGAGCCGAGGTGAGCGCAGTCGACGACTCAAGATCCACCAGGAGGTCGCTGCCAAGACCCACGAGCAGTCGGTCGAGCAGCTGGAGCTCGAGAATGCCCAGTACAAGCTCCATGACGCAGCGTGCAAGCTCGATGGTGCGCGAATTGCGTGCGCGGTCAACGATTACACTGCGCGTGACCCTCGATTCTACGGCATCAATGGCTGCATCCACGAACTCAACACGCAGATCCCAAAGGCCCACCAAGAGACCAGGTTGACAGAGGAAGGCTTCCAGGCGCGTGCAGGGCTTGAAGGCCAGGCTGTGCTCGAAGTGACTGTTGTGCAGGTCGTGGTAAACGCAGACAGTACGAAGACAGACGTGCTCGCTGGCTCGAACCCGTACGCAGTGATTGAAGTCGCGCCGGCAGTGTGTGTCGAGGAGTGTAAGCGAACAAGTGCGCCGCTGTCGCCCCAGAAGAGCAAGCGCATCGAGGCTCTGAACGCGGCTGCTGCGGAGTCACGCAACACGATGCTGTCAAAGCGTGTGATTGCCGAAGTGACGACGACTCGAGCGAAGCTCACGAAGAACGAGCTGCGCTCCGAGAAAGCCATCAAGAACAGCCCCGACCAACCGTCTCTGAAGGTCGAGGTGCTTAGTGGCCACGGCCTCAGCGGCGTCGATCGAGGCGGGTACAGCGATCCGTATTGTACACTCACGATCACGGACCGTGAGTCGGGCAAGCCGATCGAGAGCGAGAAAAAGAAGACTGCGATCATCTCGCGAACGCTCAACCCGGTCTGGACCAACGAGGTCTTCATGTTCGGCCATGTAAGTTGTGCTTATCCTGGTTGTATGTGCGTTGTTTTGATATATCAAAGTCGCTGATACTCATCACCTGTGTCGCTGTGGTACTGCTGGATAGCATCACTCTCTGGCCGAATCTGGGATGCTCCTGATCCACGTCAAGGACCACAACAACCTTGGCCGAAGTACGCCGCTAGGTCGAGTGCAGATCCCACTCAGTGACTTGTGCCATGCCTCCGCGACATCGACGTCGATCGCATCGACAGCTCTGAAAAAGCGCTACGCGCTGATGCCCGAGCCGTGGATGAAAAAGCACGCGCAGGATCTTGGTGAGATCTGTATCAAGACGGAGGTTGTCGGCGACGCCACGGTGCTTGCTGAGATGCTACAGCGAGTGCCCAAGAAATCGCCCGAGAAGCTGCTGAGCTTCCTGTCGTTCTCGTCATTCACGTCGGACCCGTATATGCAGGGCAGCCAGCTGTCGAATGAACTGACTTCGGCGATGAATCTGGATTATCTCCCAGAATACGAAGACGAAGTGACAGAGGTGCTGGAGCCCGGCAAGGAGATCCGCACCGCGACGAGGATCGGCAACAAGGCCAAGTGGCGCAAGGAGAAGTTCCAACTCTCGCTGTCCTATCCAGGCATGTTTAGCGACATGACCACGGACAAGATCGAGCATTTCACGCTCCACTTGCGCATCCACAGTGCGCGCAATCTGCTCGGACCGTTGCACGCTGCTCCGCGACGCAATGCTGCAAAGGCACTGGGCGACGCGGGTGAGTACCAGTACCACTACCATCGTCTCAACAACTCGGCGTTCACAAACGCGTATTTCACCGTGATTCCGGTCTTGGGCAATGGCGAGCTCGAGCATCGCGAGAAGAAGCAGGGGCTGACGGTATACGGGACGCGCTGTCCGCACTGGCCCGAACAAAACTTTGTCTTTGGCAAGCTCAAGGACATCTCGACGATCTCGTACCTCTCGCTCCACGTCTACACACGTAACCTACCCGGCGAACTGACGTTGCCACTGTCGCTGTTGCTTGAGGATAAGAGGCAGGAGGCGCACCTCAAGCGACACCAGCTGCACAAGTTGGGTCCCTCTGGCGAGGTCGACGACGACGGCTTCGAGGTGCTCCGCTACTACCAGCGGGTACTGGCGTTCCGAGCGTGCCAAAACGGCGGGCGGTTCTTTCCTGCACGTGTGCAGCAGTACTTACCGTTCCCGAAAGACGAGTACCTCGTGCTCTTTGAAACCAGGATCGAGACGATCGAGGACATCCGCAACATTTTCTCGATCGACATCAAGGGCAAGATAAAGGCCATCCGCGCTGACGGGAGCGCCGACGTCGTGCTGGTGGAGAAACCTAAGGACGCAAGCGTCGAGGAAACGTACTTTAGCGCCGTCCCCGTGGCGTTACTCATGCCCGTGCAGGCGTTCTCGGCTTCGATCGAGAAGACGCTGGCGAAGCGAATTAAGAAGGAGGAATTCGAAACTCTGCGCTGGAAAAGCCTTAAGCACTCGCTCTCGTCGCTCAAGGTGGAAGTTCTATCGGTGTCTGATCTGTCCAAGGAGGTCAAGCGCCCCGGATGCCTCGTCACGCTTGTCGGGAACCCAAGTGTCTCGACCAAGAAGTCACGAAACCTCGTGAGTGTGCACTCAGATGGCAAGATGGTTGCGAGGAAGAAGATTGAAGGCTTTGACTGGGGCGCTGGTGACGTATACGAGCTGCCTGTCGCCCACAATGCCGCGAATAAGAACGTGGACGATATGCACTACTTCGAGAACAAGTCGATCGTGTTTGGCGACATGCAAGACAGCGAGTCAGATGGCGACAACGACGATAATGGTGAGGAAGTCGAGACGACGGCCTTGGAGCAGGAGCTTATTGACGACGGAGTTGAGATTCTCGTGCATGTATCCAGCATTCTGATTGAGGTTGTGGACCAGGGCGAGGATGAGGTACCGTCGCGCAAGCATCGATCACTGGGCTATGCGAAAATCGACCTCGCAGCGCTCCACGACGGCGAAGAGCTTATGCATCTCAACCTGATCCCGACCGAGCAGTGCCCGTACTACAAGTTTGTCGGGTCTCTCAGCGTACACGTCGCTTGCATGGATGCGGCCAAGAACCACGAGATCTCGCTCTCAAAGCCCGGCCAGAAAGCAGCAACTAAGCCGGTTGAGAAACCCAAGAGTCGAGCGACCGTGTGTGGCATGAGCGAGTGGTTCGAACGGCGCGAGGCTTTGGAAGCGCACCCGTCGTCTCTCACGATCACAACTCGTCTGCTGAGTCGCATCGAACGTCGCGAGATGCTCCGATTGTCGCTCACGCCAACCGAGAATGCGCAGATTGACGCTTTCCACACGGTGCTCACGATCATCTCGAAGCGTATCGTGAGCATCCTGCGCGAGATCCAGCTCTTCGAAACCTTTGAGGTGCTCAAAACCATCGAGATGCCCAAGTTCCGCCACGTGCACACGATCAACGCCGATCCAAAGAGCGAGTGGCTCGGCCGCATGATCAATCAGATGAAAGTCGAGACACGCAAGGACATTGTGCTACATCTCGAGATGGAGCTGCTCGATCTGGCCGGCTCGGATCTCCCACGGGTGTACCCCGCGCCCGACCTCTCACGGGATGGTTGGGTCAAGCTGCGTTCTGTTCGCCAGCACGCTCTGCAGAAGGACGGTGGGTTCTTCACTCAGGACCGCACGACTGCGCTCGTCTTGCTGCACCCGAGCTGCTTCACGGGTGAAGGGATGATCTCGTGGATTCTCCGCGATCCATCAGTGTTGTGGGAAGACCGGTGGACAAAGTACTGCCACGACTCAGCCCAGCAGAACTCTTGTCTGCTGCGCTGGCAAGACCCCAAACTCTTGCAGAACCCGGACGCGACCCAGCCCCCAAGGTGCCGCGAAGACGCCCTTGTATGGCTCAGCGCGCTGTGTGACGCTGGGTATATTGAGAACGTCACATCGAGTGGTGCGCTCACCGAGGCGAATCGATCGCACTACATGGTCGAGGACAAGCCGGACCACTACTACCGCATTCGCGAGGTGGAGCTCTGGGCGAGCAAGCAGAGTCGCGACAAGAGCCTCTTCCCACTGGACCTCGTGCGCGAGATCGACTGCTACCACCCGCCTCGTCCTACGTTGATCCCTACAGCCGCAGCTGCGAAGTCCAAGACAGCCAAGAAAGAGACTGAAGCTACTTTCAAGGAACTGTTTTCCAAAAAACTGTCGGCCCACGTCGATGGCTTCCTGGGCACGCAGAACGCACTCACGAACCTGGTCACGTCCACGTCCGTCATGCTCACCACGGTGAACAAGAAGCTCAAGCCGCTGGCTGAGAAGACCAAGGACCTGCTCGACGAAGACGTGCTCTACGACTGGAAGTACTGTCTTTTTCTGCCCAGCAACCTCACGATCTACATGTATGAGTGCGAGACATCCTCGTCCCCTTTCGCGGTCGTGGATATGAACAGTTCCGTGTGCAACGTCGGGTTCAACCTCACTATCGATGCCAAGGGCGGGTGGTTTGAGATCGCGAGTGCGACGATCTTCCTGCGCCAGCCTGGGACACTCAAGCTCGTGCCGATGAAGCCCGAGCAGGCCGAGACGATGCTCACGACCAAGAAGAATGGCGCCAAAGTGCTCGAGTTCAAGTCAGCCGAGGCCCAGCGCTGGGTCATGGCGTTCGCCCAGGCCGGGGTGAGGATGAACATGCAGGTCGGGCAGCTCGTGGTCATGAAGCGTCTGAACGAACAGGTGCTGCACCAGAAGTGCATCGAGTTCGAGACTGAGTACCAGCTGAGCGACCTCGAGGGCAGCTTCCAGCGGCTGCTGAACCGTGTCTTTCAGCACCACTTGGACTCATCACACAGCCAGCACGAAGAGAAATTGCGCGAGATGCGAGCAAAGCTGCGCAGTGAGATGAAGAAGTTTGGCGCGCCGAACGGCAGTGTGCTCGCGTACTTTGGCAAGGGCATGCGCCTGAATCCAAAGCCCACGAACGCGCGCAACTTCACGAGCGGCGCGCTCTACTCAGGCCGAGTCGTGCGTGTGCGCACCCCGTACGTGGACGCCAAGTACCACGTCAAGACTGCTTACGACCGCAACGACGCGAACGAAGTTCCGCCGGCCATGGACGAACTCCTGCTCAAGTACAAGGTCAAGGACAAGGCGTCGTGGCTTAAGCTGCCAAAGAGTCTACGCGATGTGTTCTTGCTCTACGACATTGAGTACCGCCACTCGAACGAGATCATCATCGAAGAAAGCATGCTTCGTGAACACTTTCGCACGGCCAACGGTGACTTGGACCCCAAGAAGGTTGAGGAGTGCTGCACGGACTCGAACGTCGTGTTCAAGCCAAACGACCTGGAGGATTGCATCACACGCATGGCAGTCACATGCAGCGGCCGCAAGCCTCTGGGCTGCTTGAAGATCCCGATTAAGACGGTCTCACCGCATCGAGTGATCGACACGTGGTACCCACTCGCACCGGAGAACGAGATGGTGCAGAAAATGCAGCTAGGCCAGATCCGCGTCCAGCTTCGGCTTCACCAGATCAGTCAGCTCGTGCGCAGCAAGCACTCACCCGCGATCCTCGAGGAGCTCAAGGAGGCAGCGACAAAGCCGAGCATTCTCCAGCCACTCGTGTCCAACCCGCTCAAGTTCTTCAAGGACGCAGTCTACCCTCGCAAGCGCTCTGCGACGTTGCCTAGCGGCGTGGTCACGCGCGAGCGCTCGTTCCTCAAGGTCTCAATCCACGAGGCGCGCAAGCTGCTCCA
This sequence comes from Globisporangium paddicum, assembly GCA_023334015.1. NCBI lineage: Eukaryota > Oomycota > Peronosporomycetes > Pythiales > Pythiaceae > Globisporangium > Globisporangium paddicum. The sequence goes on from JAASFV010000355.1 coordinate 11,985, forward strand.
CGGGGACTTCTTCCTGGAGCGAAACCCTTTCGTAAAAATAATCTTGATGCACGAGCTCAACGAGCGAGAGGAGTACACTCTGATGAAGGCCGACGTGAAGCCCAAGACGCTCAACCCCAAGTGGCAGAACCAGGAGTTCATACTCGGCAGGACGGAGAACAGCGTGCTCAGTGACAAAAAGGCGGTGCTGCTCCGCGTCATGGACGACAATGCCGTCGGCGAAATCCCGCTCGGGTTTGTGAAGATCGAGCTCCAACGCGACAAGACTGGGTTTATTACCGGCCTCATGCTCGTCCACGCGGACTCAAAGGGCTATCCGACGTCGCGCGCACTGCACTTGAACCAAAAGAACAAGGTGGAAGTCGACGCAATGCTACTTGGTAGCAAGCTGGCCAAGGGCAACGACCCCGAGGCTGATGGGCGTCTGGGCAAGCTCCGGTTCGACATTGAGCTCATCCAGAACGAGAACTTTGTGGAGGTGACCGGCGAGCTTGCGGCCTCGAGTCCGACCAAGATGACCGTTGCCAAGCATCTCGACACGAAGTTCTCGGTGGATCTCAAGATCCAGAGCGTCGTTGTTGCAGGGAAAGCAGATGCCGAGGCGCTAGATATGACGAACTTTGACTGGAAACAGTACACGTGTGTCTTCCAGCCGCATGGCGACGGAGGTCAACGTGTGTTGTTTGACGCGCACTCGGAGGACCTGGCGCAGGGCAACAAGCACCACCTAGGTGACCTCATCTCGCAGAGCCGAGCATCCGGATCGAAATCCTCAACGAGGCTGCTTGGACGGACCTATGACGTGTCCAAAGTCGCGTACTTTGATGTTCTAATCAGCTCGGAGGCTACGGGGAAGTCGTTTCGTGGCAAGTTTGGGCAGAACGATATCCTCAAGGACCTAGAGTACACGTCCTTCAGTGACGAGGTCATCGTGCTCAGGGACAAGGACAATAAGGACCTCGAGCTGCACATGACGGTCGACTTTGAGCTGGTCGGAGTCCACCGGGCCGACCGGGTGAAGCGAGTGCTGGCTGAGACGTTCCGTCTCGTGGGCATGCCCTTCGACGCCAAGACGATGTCACACAGTGGCTCGGGCCATTCACACCAGGCCCACCTGTCAAGCAGCGCCCAGGAGTTCTTGTGGGAGGTCTTCAAGGTGAGTATCTTTCCCGGCCGCAATGTGACCCAGGAGCTGTTGGCCCAGGTGCGACGCATGGGCCGCTCAACAAAGTTGCACTGGCGGTTTACACCGCAGCTGCTCTGCTACGTCTTTGAGCACGTATTCTGCGGCGGTGAGAAAGATCTGCTGACCTACACCGACGCTGCGGCGCTGGACGTGGTGCTAAATCGGTGGTCGCAGGTGCTCTCCCACGTGAGCGAGACGAAAAACCAGCTGATTGGCCACCTGCATGGGCGAGAAACGCCGCAGCTCGTGCAGGCGCTCTTTACCAACTGCGACTGGGTAGGCTTTGAGTTTGTGCCATCCACCGCGCCTACTGCTTCAAGTAAGAGCTTCACGAAGGAAGCTGCTGTGACGAAAGACAAAGCGGCGATACCTGGTGGTGAGCACGAACGAGAGGGGGAGATTCTATTCCGGACTGGAGACCGTGTGCATGCGAGCTTGCCACTGTGCAAGCACGCAGGCGTGGCCGTGGACGTGTGTCTGCTATCCCGCCAGTTTGTTGCCGGGACCATCATTCGCGAGTACGGCGACAACTCGTACGACGTCGCGTTCTGCACGGCTGCGAAGGTTCGCGAAGAGAGTGATGAGTACTTTTCAGATGACGACGAGCTCCCGCCGCTGATTCCAGGTCAGCTTGTCTACGCCTGTCCGCTCGCAAAAGCCGGGAGCATTGAGAGTAATCATAGCGAAGGCTCGAGCCCGCACGACCATCCGTTGGTAGCCGGTCGCGTCGGCATGTTTGTCGAGCAGGACGATTCACCACCGCATACCCAAATGCCGTTTAAAGTCGTCTATGAGGATGGTAAAGAGCCCAAGGAAGAGTGGATCTCGCGAGTCTTTCTCGACTCAATCTTCTCGCGAGTCAACGGACAACAGGTACACGCGCAGCTGGCGCGAGATGACTTTGTCCGCGTACTCAAGAGCACTGAAGGCCCAGCAGCAGCGAGTACTTCACCTGCTGCTTCACCTACGAAGACTGCTGCAAAAGAGAAAGCGGCGTCGAGCACCAGCCACGGTGCTTCGCGACCAGCAAAGATCACCAAGAACTACGGCAACGCCCGATACAGAGTCGAGTACTTGGACGACCAGCTCCCAGCGACAGACTCACACGTGAACCGTGATCGCATTCAGTCGCTGACCGAGCATGTAATGTATGAAGGCGAAGTGGCTCACGTGTACCTCGCGCCAGCAAGCTCAAAGTCGACGACTCTGGTTGTCAACTACGACATCTCGCTGAAGAACGGCGCGCTCGTAGAAGGGATCCTTCGGGACCAGCTCCGCTCGAAAGAAGACACGTTCATAACTGATCGGTACATCCTCGGTGCGATTTTCGCGCCGCAGCTGACGATCCAGGATGCTGGCGAGAAGAAGGCCAGTGTCAGCACCATGGCGACAAAGTTGACAGACTTGTGGGACAACAACCAGATCATCAGGGCTTACTTGATTCTCCCTACACCAGTCGCCAATATCCAGCTCCGAGATGCCACGACGAACAAGTTCATGCAAGTGAAACTTCAAGAGCGAAGCGAGACAAAACCCCGGTTTGTGGACCAATGTCATGGCTACATCAAGGGCGGCGACCTCTCAAGCTCGGAGAAGGTCAAACTTGCGCTCTTGTACGAAGCTGCCGTCATGCAACGACTCCACAACAGCCACGACACTAACAATGCGCCTGCGGAAGAGCCGTTTGAGATCGACAACTGCGTGTGCGTGCTGCTCGCGCCGCAGCCTCGTGTGGAGATCCACGGGACGCTCGCACTCAGCTCGTCGACCGAGTCGCTGAGCCTGTTCAAAGCGCTCCTCGCTCTCCAGCTGAAGCATCCGCTCGTGTTCTCGAAATTGATGCAGAAGATCGTTCGTTCAACGGCGAGCTTTGAGCTCCCGCTGAACAGGAAGGAGCGCGTTCTCGTGATCGACAAGGTGGAGATCTGCTTCAGCAAGATCGCAGCACAGAAGGTGGAGCTCAATGCACTGATGTCCAAGTGTGTGGGGGACGTGGTCGTGGACGTCAAGGGTAAGAAGACTGTCAAGCGCGGCACCGTCGCGCTCAAGAACGTAAGCATCCAGGTGCACTTCCACCTCGCAGTGCCGCACAACAACCGAGATAGTCTCGCAGCTGCAGTCGCGACGGCGTTTCAAGACGCGAATCAGATCACAAAGCACCTCAGTGCCTGCAACTCGCTACTTCTCGCAGACTTTGGGCTGCACGACTCGCTAGCAGAAGCGGTTGGTGCTGGCCATGGGATCTGGATCATGGAGAAGGCGGGCGGGAACCCTGACGTTGTGGTCGAGAAGGACCGCAAACTGGTCGTCGAGGTGATGAACAGGAAGGGCGACAAAGGGACGCATCCGTCGGTCTCTCTGGAGCTCATTCCGTTGGACGACGTGCGCATCAGTGTCAAGAGCTTGAACAGCGAGATCGAGGAGATCTGCTTATCAGCTGAGAAGCTCGAGACTGAAGCCAAGTTGCGTCGGTCGCTGGCCCCGTACCACGGCGCCAAGGTCGTCAGTGGGCCTCTCTTCTATGGCAAGGACCACCCAAAGCAGCAGCAGATTCGCAAACCGCTGGGTCCGAAGGCAGTCGTGCCACCGTACTATGAGATCAAGTACACTGACGCGAAGAGGTCCAGCGAAGTCGTTCCGATCGCCCAGGACGACCTCAAGTTTGACAGAATGCTCGTGCAGGTCGTACAGATGACGCAGATATTCATCAAAAGCAAGGCGGACATCAGCAGCAGCATCCGGGCCGAGGTGATGCTCGTATCGCGCGACTTTGAGCCGCAGATGGCGAGCGAGCAAGCGCTGAGGCCGCCGCACGGCGTGGTGCTCACCCCCACCGGCGAGATCTGCATCGACATGGCGTGTAACAGATACCCCGAGAGTTCGTCCGTGGAGTTGTACCGAGGCTCGGAGCCGGGCATTTGGACTCAGAACATGGAGATGAAGCGAGCAGCGGTGTTTGGCCACCCGGGCTTTGACTTGGAGCGTGTTGCGGCCGTCCGGATCAGGCTGCTGGACAGGTCAAGGAAGGGGCCTGAGACTCTCATTGGCACGACGGAGATCCTCATGGAAGAGATTGGTCGGTATCAGGTCTGGAGCCAAGACGAGTATGCGAAGGATGCGCAAAAGACTCTGACATCGTCAAAGATAGCAACTACACCAGACGCCGGACTCAAGACTCAGATCTTTAGCGTCGAGCGTATCGAAGACGGTCGCAAAGTGGTCGTGGGCAAGATTACGCTCTGCATTGAGCGCACGCATCGCATCGCCAAGGACGACCAGATTCAGGCCAAGAGTTTTGAAGCCGAGGACGATCTCTGGACGATCGATCCGTACGAGCTGCTGGTCACGACTCTGAAACATCACGAGAACAAGCTCACGCGTGGGCTTTTGGTTGCTGGTATGCCCATACCCAGCGGAGGGAGGGTCAAGCTCATTGCTCCTAACGAACAGGAGGTCCAGCTGCAGAAGGTCCTCAACGTGATGATGATCGCCCAGGCGATGGAGAAGATCAAGGCCAGGCATGCTCAGTGGAAGGCTGAGAAGTATCCCACTGGGAAGAATGCAGGAGCAGCGCTCGCTCTGAAACACGGGCATAAGATGCAGTCACCACGTGCGATGGACCAACTCAAGATCGCACTCAAGCACACCAAGGCGGTGGTTGAGGTCACGGCCGTGGAACTCGGCATCATCGACCCCACACATCGCCTTCCGTGGTCGGGCGACCGGGCCCACGAAGTGAAAGACCGTGGCGACATGGTTGTGTTCCATGCGAACGTGGCCACATCCACGATCCGCCTGAGACGAACGATCCTAAAGCTCTTTGACATGTACAGATACCGTCTAATTCCGACTCTCCAGGAGCTCTATATGCACGACGCCAAGGGCGACGATATCGACGTTGTCGCTGGCGAGAAGACTCTGCGGGTCTTTGAAGAGGAAGTCGAAGACCTCGACGACGAAGACCAGGCGGTGTACCGACGAGTGTATCAGCGGCTACGACTGCGCAAGATCTGTCAGGTGCTCCACGACATCATGGGCACGACGCTGCGCGTGCGGATCATGGACCAGAACCCGTACGATCACGATACGATCGGCATGGCTCAGATCCCACTGCTCGACCTGATCGACCAAGAAGAGCATTTCGAATCGTACAAGCTCATGAAGCCCAGTCGAGGGCGGCACGCAAACCAGTTGCAGCTCGAGACGCGCGCCGAGCTCGGGCTGCTTGCCGAAATGAATCACAAGCACGTGTCGACAAACCAAGGCCGAGTTCACCTGCGCCTGCGCCTGACGTACGCCGAGAGCGCGCTGCTTGAGCAGGCAATCCACGTGTACAAGTTCCTCAAGGCCAAGAACATCATGCAGCACGAGACGGCGCGTCGCCGTATCAACGCAGCCGTGATCCCTGCGCAGCGGCGCCGTTGGATGATTGTCAAGGGCTACTTGGACGAGCTCAAGGCCCAGTCGACGGGCAAGCTGCACTGGGAGCGCACGCCGATCCTGCTCAGTCTCGTCTGGGACATCTTTGCCTCGCATAAGAAGGCGATCACAAAACCCGACAGCAAGACGAGCAAGGAAGACCAGCTCGAAGGACTCGCGGAAAAGGTAGACGAGTACCGCTCGGCTGTCGTCGAAGTGCACAAGCGCTGGGCAAACATCCAACCGATGCTCGACGAACTCCTGATCATCCAGGCTGCCGCGCAGATCCACGCCCAGCGGACGCCGTACCTGCTGGAGAAAATTGAGAAAGAGCTCGAGGGGCTCGACATTGTGCTCAGCACTGCGTGGCAGCAGGTGAACAAGAAGTGGCAAGTCCTTCGCAAGGCGCTCGAAGAGCTCGTGGTCATGAAGGAGAACAACAAAATTCATTTAGGACGCGCCCCGCAATTGCTCAACACTGTCTCTCAGAAGTGCAGCAAGGGCCTGAACGACCGGTACGCTGAAGCGGTCTCGAACGTCCAGTTCCGGTGGATGGCGATCACGCAGCGCGAGGGGCCGCTCTGTGAGCTCCGCCTGATGGAGAAGAAGGGACTCCATTGGCGCCGGACGCACGAGCTCGTGCTGCTGCTGAATGAACAGTGCGAGGGCTTTGCGGACGTGGACGCCAAAGCGCTCGACATTGTCGAGAGCCGCTGGAAACAGGTCCAGGAGTGGCTCGACGACGTGCTGGCGATGCATCACGAGCACAAGATCGACTGTGAGGCCACGCCATTTATTCTCAAGAAGATACACCTGATCGAGCAGAAGGTGCGAGCTGCCGATCACCACAAGCACGGCGGACCCAGCACGCTTTTGGAGCATGTAAGCTCGCCTACTTCATCGCCTACAAAGCGATCGCTCACGGCTGGACTGTCGTCCATGGCGTTAAGATCCAGTAGTGCGATTGATATCAAACCTCACGCTAATTCGCCACCAGTGTCTCCAAGAAGTCAATCGATCACTTCGATGTTGGACTCTGGTGAAGTGGACGCTGGCCGTCTCGAAGGGCTCATCGAGTGGTACGCGATCGAAGAGGCCAAGCATGAGCTTGAGCGCATCCCTCGCCACCGGATCACCACAGACCACGACCGCAACAACTGGCTGCCGTTTTCGCGCGACGGAAAGGATATACGCCTGATGATAACGCAGGAGGAGATGGCGTTCACACCTGCCAACATCCGCGCGGCACTGGAAGACCGCGGTGTGATCCCAAAGTTCTCGTCGTTCCTCACGGGGATCGGTGCAAAGGCAAAGCCCTCCAGTGGGAGTACGAGCATGCTCGCTGCTTCGAGTCTGCCAAAGGACCTCCTGGAGGAGATCGACCAGCTTGAGCTCGCGGTGGAGAACAAGCACGTGGACGACGTGCACAGCCAAGTGCTGGCCAACCCGGAGCGCTTCGCCGAGCTCTACACTGTGATCGAGAGTCTGGGCAAGACGGACCTGCTCTGGAAGATCAGCCACGTCGTGAACGCCAACAAGGAACTCGAGGTCCCAACGAGCTTTACGAGACTGCTGGACGAGATGAAGATGCGCCAGTTCCCCACAACGGAGATTGAGAACCTCGTGCGCACGCTCACGGTCGTGCTACAGAAGGAGGAGCTGCTCAAGGTCGGCATCGACGTGCCCTCGACCGCTAATTTTACCACCGTGCTGTCGCTCATGCACCGCTACCAGGTGAAGGATGTGTCGCTGCCTCTTAACACAGCTGGAATCCAGACTTTGCTCCAGGAGCGTGGCATGGACCGCAAGGGCGAGCCGATCTATCTGCGCGGGATGCGCATCGGTACTCAGTCGGTCATCTCGGACGACACGTCCGCGAACACTGCTGTGAAGGCCGCCACGACGAAGTCGACAAGTGCGAAGCCGAGTCCATTGAACACGGGACTTGGCCTCATCGACACGCACATTGAGCTGCTGCGAAAGTCGCTGCTCTTTGAAGCCCTGCGTAAGCGCAATTCGCTTATCAGGACATTTCCCGGCGAGACCAAGGTGCTGATCGATGAGCACGTGATGGAGTACGCCGAGGTGGACATGAGTGGTGACTACATGACGCTCATCGAGCGCTTCCAGCAGCTGCTAATCCACGAGTCGTACACGAAGCGCCTGGCGTCCTACGCGGCGCTCGACCGGTGCACGCGCGCACTGTTAAAAGCGCCGCGCGACCAGATCGTGACGAAAGAAGACATTGCGATCGCACTCCACGACTTGCGTAACAGCCAGTACCGCTTGCCCCTGGAGGCATTCACGCGCGACGAGCTGGTCGAAGCAGCGAGCCGCGGCAAGATCCGAACGCCCACGGAACAGATGCTCAGCAAATGTCCGCATGGGAAGAATGCAGCTGCGATGGCGTTCTACGCTGCCATGTGTCACGCGGCGATGGCGTATCAGGAGCTCTCGAGCTTCAGCTCGCGCTTCGATCCCACGACGAGCCGCTTCCAGGACGCACTGCCCTACAATGAGAGGAGCAGTGTCGATGGTCAAGTGATCCCGAAAGACCGCAGTCGCCTAGGGCTTAAGGCAACCATTGTCGACTGGCTCCTTGGCTCAGAAGACAGGGCCATGCGCATCCACCACCAGCTTGGCGCGTATCACCAGCAGCGACTTATCTGGTCGGCGGCGGCGTTCACACTCTGCAACCGGTGGTTCCAGCGCGGCTACGGCTGGTGCGACGACGCGAGCAAGGGCGTCGGTGTTAAGGTGTTGCTGCAGAAGCTGCTGATCTTTGAAGCCGCGAATAAGATGCACATGGTACACACGAAGGCGCTGCTGGACGAAGTGAACGACAAGTGCACGAACCTGCGCGCGAGAGAGAAGGCCGCCAAGGAAATCCTCGAGCAGCGGTTCGCGCGCAACGTCGAGATGCTCGAGAAGCTCGTGGGCCACGCTGAGAAGTGCATCAACAATCGCAAGCTGCACAGCGAGGAGACGCCCGCGCTGCTGCATGCGATCGAGCAGGTGTGCGTTGTGCCCAAGGGCCTGCACGCACGCCACATGGAGGCGTACCATGTCGTGACCTCGCACTGGATCCCGCATCGCACGCACCTCGACGAGCTCGTCAAGATGCAGAAGGAAGGCACGTTCAGCATCCACCGCACGCCCGAGCTGCTCAACTTAATGGAGTTCCACACCGAGGGCATCGCTGGCGCCGACGAGCTGGACGAGGAGACCATCTACGCGATGGTGAGCGAAGGCGGTGACATTGTCGGCAACCAGCAGGAGCTGGTAGAAAGGAAGATCGACGAGATCCGACGCGGCCAGCGCAAGATGCCGTCCTCGTTGCACCTTGACCTCCAAGAGCCCGACGTTGCACAAGCTACCGTCGAAGCCGCTGAAGCTGAAGCCCAAGCACGTGCTCGAGAAGGAAAGTGGAGCGAACTCTCGCCTTCAAAGAAAATAGTGCAGCCGCTGGATTCTCGCCAGAAGCACACGAGTTGGAAAGTGACCATAGATGACACTGCTGGCGATGCGAAGAAGCCCAACAAGCAGTCCATCATGGTTGACACCAAGGCGAAGCGCAAGAACTCGTTGGGCGATGAGATCAAGGAGTTGCTCAAGTCTCCCTCCAAGTGGCTCCTCGAGTCGAACGAGCCCGCCCAGCGCATTCGCCCCGAGTTCTTCTTCCCAAAGCCTGTGAGCCATGACGCGAGCCACGTTGCGCCACCTGCGCCGCCGACAGCGAAGTGAGTGAGGATCGATCTCGTTGCATTGATGCATGTAGGTGATGGGATTCGTTCATTTCATGTCTTGATAATGAATCCATGTGCTTCAGCTTTTCCCGACAATGTTGGAAATTGTCGACAGCCAGTTTCGTGATAAATCAAGGGGGTTAATATCTGTATTAGCTGGAGAAGGTCTCTCTCTCTCTCTCTCTCTCTCTCTCTCTCTCTTAGCCAAGAGCTGCGCTCATACTTTCTGGACTCGCAACTCCTGGTTGAGAAAGTAACCGGCCTTGTGCAGGTATGTCGGCGGCAGCTCGACCATGCGGTTCTGATCCAGGACCTAGATGCATGAGACAAGTTTCACACAAGAGCAAGTCAGTACCACCACAGATAACAAGCCAGCCTAACAATGAGACAGCTCAACAGTACCTTGGTCGAGTACAGTTCAAAGTCTTCCTCGGTCATGGGGCCGTAGAGTAGACTCCACTTGCCGTCCAGGAGCACAAAGTAGTACCGTTCGTTCTCGCCGTGCTCGTACCAGCCTTCCTCGCCCTGGGTTGTGCCGGGGCACGCGTTCAGGATCCCGCTTGAACTCTTATGCGAGCGCTCAGTCTTCTTGCCGCCGCCCAACAGCGACCGCATCTTCTCGCCAATCTGCTTGCCCAAGTTCGTCTTGGCCTTCTGGGCCGCGACACTCGACTCGGTGCGGCTCTCGTCGTCCTTCTTGGTTCGCGCACTCTTGCTCCCACCGTCCTTTGTAGTCGATGAGGACGCTGTCGCAGAGGTCTTCTTGGTGGCCTCCTCGGGCGTGTGGTCCGAGATCACCTCTGACCGGGACGAGCCCTTGTTCTCCACATGCGCCTCAAGCTTCCCCACGCTTTTCTCGACACTGCTCGTAACCGCAGTTGCTGCCGTTGTGTTCGTCGATGCTGTTGACTCCTTATCCTTGCCAGGCTTGGCCCCACGTGGCGTGGTGGCTTCGGCCTCGAGGCGCTTCTTGTCGCTACGGCGCGCCGAGGGCGCGGTTGAGTCGCCGTCCTCAGCGTCCGAGTCGCCACTGCCACGCTCACGGTGTCGACCTCGGTGACGGGACTTGCGTTTATCGCCCGTGTCGTAGTCGTCGTCCTCGCTTGAGCTCGCCTTGCGGTGGCGATGGCGCCGACGTCGGCGCGAGTAGCCCGAGTCCGAGCTGCTGTAGTAGCTTGACGATGATTCGCTGCCGCTGTCCGCTCCGCCGCGTCCATGGCCGCGACGACGACTCCGATGACGCCGACCCTTGCGATGGCTGCGCGAGCCGCCATTGTCATCGTCGCTCTCGCTCGAAGCCTCGTTGCTGTCGTGGTGGTGATGCTTCTTCTTGTGCGGTTTCTTGGCTTTCCGACGCTCCGTATCTTCGCCAATTCCTCCAGTTGCGCCCCGCTTCGTGTTTAGTGGCTCACCATCATCGTCAACATGACGGTGGTGATGGTGCTTAGAGGACAACGACTTGCCCTTCTTCTTGCTCTTACGGGGCGACACATCACCCTCGTCGCCAGTCACTCCAGCGTCTGCGTCCTTGGCTTTGCGAGGCGACCTGGCTGAAGCCGCAGCACCAACAACAGTAGTCGAGTCCTCAGGGTCGCTAGAGTCCTGCTTCTTGTCCTTGCGCCGCTTGTCCTTCTTCTTTTTGCGCTTCTCAGCGCGTTGGTTCTCCTCGATAGTGCCATCGGCATCCACGCTGCCAGTGCCGCCACCGCTCTCGTCAAAGAACTCGAGGTACGACGACGGCACGTACCCGATCTCGTCGGCGAACTCGCACTTGAGGTACCCGGTGCGCTTGGCCGAGAGAACACGCACGACGTCGCCGGCTTTCAGACTCAGCTCCTCTTCGCCCGAGGCCTTGCGATCGCGCACGACTCGTGCCAGAACGCCACCGCCATGGCTGCCCTCGTCGTGGCCTTTCCTCGAGGTCGTGCGGCCGTTGCTAGCCCCCACGGGCTTGCTGGTGGACGGTGGCGAAGCCCGAGCTGTGTTCCCACCACCACCACTATCCGCTATGGTGTTGTCTGCGTAAGACGTCATGGCACTGCCGCCCATGGGCGTGTTCGAGTATGCGTCGATCGAGTCATTCGTGAGCCCCTTGACCTGCCGCACGGCCTGCTTGGGCTTGGTCGAGAGCGCCGGCAGCATGGCGTCGGTGGCCCCGAGCTTCTGTCGCAGGATGGCCTTGGTCTCTGAAGCTGCCGCAGGTCGTCAGTCAGTCAGTCAGGTGTCTCTCGCTTGCTTGTTGGCCGAGCGCCCCCGAGGGAGGTTCTTAATTTACGTAGGCGTTCAGCTATTCTCATAAGATGCTGGCTGTTACGAGGGGCAATGCAGCCTCAGAATAGATGCATATGGGGGCTCATCGCCCTGTTGTTTCGATGCTTAAGCACTATAATAACGTGATAAGAGCTGCCAGCTGAACTCAGGTTTGCTTTGACACGTTGTATGCAGCCATGATAGCGACTACTCTGCCTTGTCGCTAGCTAGCACATGGACAGCTCACTAATAAGCATGACCTTACGACTCACGCCAGCGCGCTGCGCTGCTTCAGTAGTAGCACGAGCTGACCTCGCTTGTGCAGCACTTGGAGGTCCGAGTTGCCGCCAACAAACTTGCCGTGGATGAACACGTTCGGCACCGTGTGTTGGCCTGTGCACGTCCCGAGTTAGCTATCTGATGATTTCCATACGCCCTAGTATACGTCCACCCAAGTACGTACGACTGCTGCCACCAAAGGTCTTACCCGTGAGGTCCGCGAGCGCCTCCTGCAGCACATCTCCGCTCTCCAGTTGGTCGAGCTCCACGACCAGGAACTGTACGCCGAGCTCCTTGAGCAGCGCCTTGGTCCTGGCGCAGTACGGACAGTAGCTCTTGGAGTAGACCACGACCTTGTTGCTCGCGATCTGAGTCTCGATCAGTTCGCGCGCGCTCGTCTTGTTGAGCTCCATCTCTCTCTCTTCCTTTCTTCCTCTTGTGATTGTGCTATGGATCGTGAGCTGTGAGCTCTCCAGCAAAGTCTGGTGGTGGTCGCCTTGTTGAAGTGCTCAACTGGCACAGCGAGGATGCAGAACTGATGCGAACTGAGAATGCGTTCTGATTGGCTCCGACAGCTTTTTCAAACAGCTTGCTTTCAGTATACCCTAAAGTCTGTGTTAATTCTGACAATTTATAATTGAGACATCCTTCTATTAAGGAGGTTTCTGAGGCACATGCAAAATGTTGCATAAACAGGAAAGCAAGGAGTGCTCGAAAAATACAAGGATACAGGGCCATTCATGGTGGCAACACATCGTGTGCAGATCGGAAGCTTGCACGCCACTAGTATATGCATGGCGATGGCCGCATGACCGCAATATACACAATACACTTCTAGTTGATAAGCATATGCATTCAAATATGATGTACTGCCTTGGTGTCTTGCGCACAAAGTTGTTAGCATAAAGCGCTGCGATCGGAGTCGATTCGACCACTCTCGCTACCATATAGTGCACGGGCACGGGCACGGGCACGACGTATACGATCTGCGTTCTCTCCATGAGCTGCAACGCAATTTAGCACCATGGCGATGCACGCGTGCGTGTTGCTGTCGTCGTCGTGATTGCTGCTCACCACTCAGACAAACAATTAATCCACACCAACTACTGATAGCAGTAGCCCACAACAGCAATCTCGCACTGTAACAACCCCAGTGTGCACGTACCAGGCTGCATGCTTCCTGGTAGAACGTGCTGTGAACTCTTTAGCGAGAGAGCGGAAGCATACAGTGCAACCCAAAACTATAAACGCAGTCACAATTGTTTTAGTTTTGACTTCTTCGAAGACTTTCCGAAAATGACATTGGGGCAGGCGGATTAAATTAGAAGAAGCAACTCGTGGCTTAACGTTTGACTTGCCAAATATCATCAAATACTAACAAA